>JACN01114621.1:0-36985 GCA_000787155.1 Scartelaos histophorus
TATGAGTTAAAAGGTATATATATATTCTTTTTTTTCCAAAACGCATTTGTCTTAAAATAGTTGGATGTATAGCCTACTTTCTCTTTGGAAAGACAGGGGTGACTGCATCCTTCCTTCTCTTGTTTGTATAAGGCACAACTGGATCAAGTCAGTTTAGATTTAATAGTGTGACATGTAATATCCTGCCATTATCTTGGTATGGAGATAGAAAATATTGTATGACGTGGCCACACGTGCAATAATTCGCCTCTCTTCATTTTAGGGTAGCGTTTTTTTTTTTCCTGAGGACTAAACGTGAGAGAGGAAGAGCGCGAGAGGCGGGAGAGAGTCCGCGGCGCGCGAGTCTGTGAGACGCGCGCAGTGACAACAGCCACATCGTCCTTCTTGGAATCAGTTTTGTGTCCGGTTCGTGGCCAGAACGGGACGAAGAGACTTCCAAACAGTCGTGAGGTGAGCGACATCCATAAGGTAAAGAACATGACCGCTAAATTATTCAACTAAATCACCCGTGTTTCGTTTATTTGTGAGCGGTCAAATACGCAGACGTAGTTTCGGTCTTCAGCCGAGGTTTGTGGCATCAGGGTTTGTGCTTCATCACATTTCGCTATAACCCGCATGTGTTACTGATCTTTTCCCATGTGAAGCATCGATATACTATGTGGTATAAGATTTCACCGTGCGAGTGCTGATCCCGAGCTTGAAGCGTTTCCGCGCGTTATCGCAACAGTCCGAACGGCTGATTATGTAGCCTATAATTTAATGACAACTAAATTTATGCTCCTCAAAGAAACTCAAGGTGATGTCACGATCATCTGCCATGTAAATACTTTATGATGGAGGATATGGGGCAGTGTATATTTTAATGACCGTTTGGTGAGAGGTAGCGAGACGCTTCTTTACGCACGAAATATGTTCCATGTGGTTCATGTGAAGTCGTATAAGCAGTGTTAACACTGGACGGTACATGTATCGATTGCATGTTAACGTTGTCAGATTTGTAGCCCCGTGTCTTGTCCATGGAGGAAGTAGGAGAACGTGAGCATCACTTTGGCGCTGGTATGTTTTACGCGGAGCAGGCGTGTGAGTGGCTGTGCGCCCTTGTTCGTGTCTGTCTGCACCGTAGAGGAGGAGAGGGGAGGAGGGGGTAGAGGAAGGGGGCATTAATGACAGACTGTCACAACTGGCACCGACAGCCGCGGGGCAAATGTTTTACCTGAGCGCGCCGTGCGCACGTCCCCGCGATGTGTCCGCGGATCAGCGCGTCTCTAATGAGCTCCATCTCGCGCCCGTCGCTTCACAAAGCCACCTTAATTGTGTCCATTTATAACGCGACCCCATCATAATAAGTATTTGACTCCACATACAGGCTGCTTACGTGTTTGTGAAGTAGTCGTTGAACATAAATGTAATAGTGTTTGCTCTGTTGCACGACCTAAAGCATACATTGGCCTTGTGGGAAATACATTTACCCAGATTTATGGCCCTTCTTCACAGGTGATATCGATTATGGCATCCCCACTGTGTACCATATTTTTTGTAGGGGCATAAGAAAAATGCCACATTTTTCTTCCTCTGTTGTTGCAGGGAGCTCTTCATAGTGAGTGCAGCTGGGTCAATTCTCCAGTGCTCCTCTGTTGTCTCATATACATCAAAACTAATGCTTTACATGAGCGGCTGCTGCACACTCAGACACACAGTCATGATGGGCCTTAAGCGGCAGTAATGGCTCTGATCAGTGCCAGACATGTTTTTCTGTGAGGAAAGCTCATGCATTTTACATGACCCCGCTACAATCAGCAAGTGTGAATGCTATTTGTTTATCATCATCTCATGTCCTGAGTGACTTAATGCCTTCCTCTTTGCATTCTGAAGAGCAGCCATGTCTTTCGTGTCTATTTTTCTGGACCAAAGACGTGGGTTTTGTGTTGGGGCCCACGCACAGGACTTCCATTGTTGCTTAAGAGGCAGACAGAGCAAGTGCAGCAGTCTATGTTGCTGTTTGTAATCGTTTACACTGATGCTTGGAGAGAGATGTAAGCAGGCTCGGGGAATGGGATGGAGAGAGTCGTTTAAGAGACATCAGAGCAAGCAGACAAGATGGGAAGAGCGCAGGGAGATTAACTGTGGGCCGAGGTAATGGTGCAGGATTTTGAAGACGAGCAGCAAGAATATGTGGACAAGGAGGAGAAGGTGGTTGCGATAAAAGTTACAGTCTGAGTCAACATTTTTTCTTTTATTCAAAGCTGTGATTTTGAATAAACAGAAATGCAAATGTAGCAAAGTTTTTAAAATGTTCAAAACTGTATGGACAATTAGGCTCCGCTGGTAGAACTCTTGGAACTGCTCATTCCTGGAGACTTATGTACATTTGTTTGTTTTGTACATGTGCTATGTACATATATGTTTGTTAATGTTGAAACATATTTTAATTATTCTATTTCTAGCCTGCTATGAGACATTACAACCAGCAACTGTTACTATTATTGGAGTAAAATTAGTTTTTTCATCCAGTCTTGATTTCAACTGTGAACTGTGAAAACTCAACTTTTACCTGATCAGTTGTACAATTGTAGATAATAAAAAAACAAAAAAACAAAAGTAGTAACTAACTCTACATGGACGGTTATGTGCTGTTGTCATTGAGTGCACAACGTATCAACTTATCCAAAACAGTTTTTTGACTTTTTAAAGTCACCAGTACAAATGACTGAGGTTCATTCATCTCCACAATGAACAAGCACAAAGCTGCATGTCAGTTTTAAAAAGCAGGCAAAGCAGTATCCAACCAGGCAGCATTTGGTTTTGAATGTTGGTGCTTTGTGTTACTGTTATCCCTTTGGAAAATTGAAAGTAACCTTGTAGTCTCTCCTGTCTTTAAGCGCTGTGTAATGTTTTGCCACTAAGACAGATTACTCCTTAACACTCTTCAAGAAAAGCACTTCTTTTTAAAGACTTCATGAATGACACAGCACCAAAGAAGCTCTCCGTCTCTTCCTTTATTGTCGATCACTCATGCTATAGTGAGAAACACCTCTTGATACCCCCCAAAGGCAGCACACCCAGCCAACATGTTAACTGATCAGTGAGCAGCCTATTTCTTTTTGATTCCCTCCTAATGAGAATGGAAGAAGCCACTAGATGAACACCCAAGGGGGTATTTCTTCTTTCTTTCAGCTGACTGGGTGGCACGCGACGGATGGGTACCATTCATTAACTGACAATTCGGTAAAATGAATCTGACAAACGCGGCCTCCCAGGGATTCTCGAGGAGTACAAGGAAACAAATGCTTAGTGCTCAAGACACCAGCGTTCCCCTGAGCCCCTTCACACCGAGATAATGTAATGGTACAAATCCCTTCCCAGTTGTTTCAAACAGGGAACAAGGAAACTGCCTGGGTCTAACATCTCAACACATTTGTTTGTAACTTGTGTTGCTTCTACAGCTTTGAGTTTCAACATGACTTTGTACTTTTAGTTGTGCCTTGTCATTCGGATAGACATAGAATCTTATAGTCCTTAGTTATGTCCGAATGTCCACAGGAGGCACAAAACTGTCACAATGCATTGCCCTAGTGATATAGTGACTATCTGTTTGCTGTTTGCTACTTTTCTAGATGCATTTTGGGAAATTGTGAGCACACACACTTTATTTTAAGTCGCTGGGCAGTCTGACACCATTACAAAATAATGTGACATAGTGCGGACACTCAAACACAGCTTCATCCTATTTAATTAAGCCTTGTTCCAGTCCTGTTTTTTACCAAGTTCAGTCCTGGATTACACCTTTTTCACAAACTTGGATTCAGTTTCTAGGTTGATCCAAGGTCCTGTTGTGTTTTGATCATATTCTGAATTTATTTTGGTACAGAGGATGTAAGAGAAGCTTTATTTGTCCCAAAATGGCTGTGCTGCAGTAGACCTGGTTCAGTGCATGATTTGGTCAGCTCCTCTCTTCTCATTGTTCAGCCCAGACATAAAAGTTTTGAGTAACACTGCCCTAGTCTTTTGAAGGATTATGTGAAAAGTGTGACTTGGCAGTGACTTTGCAGGACTATATCATCTCAAATTAGCTCCCCACAGCTGCTGACTGATGAACAGGTTTTCATCTTTTCCTTTAGCCCTTAGACTGACGTTTTTGATGATGCACCGTGCACCTTCTCTCCATATCTTTTGATAGAAATCATGCATCAAAGAGCTGCATAGAAGCACCAATGCTGACTTTTAAAGACTGTGTGAAGAATGTTTTCTTCCTCAACAAGCATATTCCTTGAAAGTTTAGATTCAGGCGCAAAAACTTCACACTTTGACTTTCTATCATCTGGTTCTTGTCTCCAGTTTCCCCAGGCAGGGTCACGCTGGGGCACAGTGACCCAGCCCGAGCAGTGGTTGGTGGGGACATAGAGCTGCTCTGTCCCCCGTGTTAATAGATTGAAGGGGCAGAGTCATTTGGAGGAAATAGCCGTGTCTCCTGGTGCAGTGGTGTCTCTGTGGGGCATTGGGATGGTGTGGCAGACTCGGTCACGGTCTGATTACCCTCACACACACAGCCTCTGCTTGTGTGCTGCTTTCTGTACATTAGGGTTCATACACAACACACTTCCACTGAAAGATAATGGAAATAAGACTTCCCAAGGCACAGATGCATGGAACATTACTGGTGTAAAACAAGGATGCTTAAATATCTATTCATATATAAATCACTGTAGCAATGAGTGTAACAGGCACTGGTCCAGAGTGTTCGCTGTATCACATCCAAAAAACTTGAACTTGAGCGATCATTGATGCTAAGCAGGTTGAAGTGAAAGAGAAAAGATTACTGTTATTAAATCAATCGATGAAATAAATATGTTTTTTTATTTGATTTTATTTGACTATTGTGGTCTTTAAAGTAACAAAACCAGTGTTCAAGTTTGAGTTTTAGCGGTTTTGTTGTAGCAGTTCTAGGTAGTGATAGGACAGTGCTACAGTCGTGGAATATGTCATCATTTTCTTAAAGCCACATCACTATATTGAGGAACTAATGTGCTTCTTCTGAGAGTGTCTGTGTTTGAGCATAGAGCTGCATAAAACATATTGAATATCGACATGACAGCATTACGCAGCCCTACATTTGATTCCTGACTTCTATTTGAAAAGCATGACTTTATAAATGGTGTCCGAGATAACCTTCACAATTGAAAGAACAGGAAAAACAGTAACACAACCCTGTTATACATTTTATTATTTTTTTTACATTCTTCTCTTTTCCACACACTTTTCCTAAGATTCATTTTCTCTTGCACCGTTCTGCTGCTTCATCCAGAGTAAAGCAGTCCGTTCTCTTTGTGGAGCCAGCAGGGAGCCCATGTAGCTGATGGAGTGGACTTAGACTTGGAGTGCGATAGTGAGATTGGGGCTGGTGCTCTGTACGGCTATTCCAATGGGTGGGATGAAGGAGAGTGAAAGCACAGTATCACGCATCACTGGAGACATTATTATTGAGAAAGAAGGGACTCCGCTCCGGGCTGAATGTGTTTATTGGTGTGTGTGTGTTCTTCGTATTTACATTCATGTCCTACTGTGTTGAAAGCCCAAGAACTGGGACGAGAGCCAGACAATGGCACAGAGAGACTAAAGCTTATATGACTTGGGTTTACGGGCAACTCTAGTGCAAGTACTGGAGCAAAAATGAATCTTTTAAAGTTTGTCTTTTCACAAGATGAGCCAAAAGGGTTGACTAATAATCATAACTGTTCCTTACACCGTTTGCTAGATGCTGCTGTGAAGATTTCAGTATTTGTCCGTGACAGGTGTGCAAATATGAAATGTGTAGGAGGTTCGGGTTTGGAATAAAATGGAAGATTGCCAACAAGCAAGATCCACTGCTGTGAATTACCTTTTAAAATGTGTGTTGCCTGGTGGTAAATAAATAAAAACTAACTGGAACAAAATTACTGGAAGTTGGAAGACATATTTATAAAAATAAATCCCAATAGCTCCTTAACTGTCATCCAAAAGTCATCCACTTTTACAGTTTGTTTCAAAGTGTTATTTCCTGACAGTATTTTAAGTTTCCCATATCAAATTACAATTTCTAATGCCAAGTAAGTAAAGAAGTGTGGCTTATATCAGAGGGATCACTGTTCAGAGAAGACCAAAAGTAAGACCCATCGTAGCTTCAACATCTTTAAACAGGTCATTCAGAAGATAAATCGATGTATTTAATGCAATGTATGAGTAATTTAGTTGCTTTGCTTGATTGAACAGCTACACGAGCTTGTTAATAAGATTTCTTGAAGCTTGAGTCATGTTAGTGGGAGGTGTCAAAGAAGACTTCAAAGTGTATCATACATTCACAGCTGAGATTTCATTTCTCACATGTACACGAATAACAACAAGGAATTACTTACTCATTTGTACAATGAAGTGTTAATGCATTTGCACTGACACCATCTTCACTTATAATACCCCGATGTAAAACCTATGATTTATTGCACTGCACATATATCTGCACTTGTGACAGTGCATGTTTTCATTATTAAGTTCATTTTCTATCTTTTTTTCAATTTTTAAGCACACATGAAATTGAAATCAGTGAACTGTATCCACTTAAATTATTTTGCTGTGGTTCAACAAAAGTTACAATCACTTTTAATGAGCTTTGCCACAAAAGATGCTGATGACTATAAATATCATTTGGAAATTACAATTTTTACAACCTGAATATTCAGATTGTAAAAATTATTCTATTAAAACTATTTCTATTGTTAGAAAGGTTAAGTTAAGATTGATTTGATATTATGTGTAGGTTTATGAAGAGTTTCTTGGATCACCAGTGGTTGTGTGTCCATAGCCATAAAGGAAACCTAAGCTCCCATCCTTGACACAAAGGTCCAGTAGGAATGGACTAAATCCTTTTGTAAATTTGCCTATTCTGTGAAGATAATTGGCTTATTCCTGAGTTAAGTATTTGCTCCTAGGACAGTGGCTAGGCTAATAACATGCTGTGTGTAGGCACTGTGGCACATGCCTTTGCTTCTGAGGGACTTCAGCTACATTACATCCTGAATTATTGTATGACAATGATAAACCGATAGCCACAGAGCCAAGGGACATGCAAGGATAAACAGTCTGCTTTAAGCAACACAGAGCGCTATACATACAATCCTTCACAAATCTGCTGTGCTATCGATGTGTGCACAACATTTGTACTGAACAAGTGACAGTGACAATCAAAGAAGTTTTGTTGTGTATCCAGAACGCAGTTAAGATTCAGGAAAATGTTCTTTGCTAATTTTAAAAATGGAAATGAAGGATAAAAGGGTAGTTTTGGTTGATTTGCCATTTTGAGATACAAAGATTTTGGACTTCAATTGTAAGTGCTTGTACCTAAAAACTTGAATAGCTGGGAATTTGTGTCAATGTCTGTTGTTTTTGACATCTTGGTGTATAGGGCTATGCAATCAAGTTGAAAATTTTGATTAAAATTATTGTTGTATTAACATTTAAATAAGCAAAGCCACTTATTTAATATAGATCTAGGTTTTAATTCAAAAGTATCTAATTAATAAATGAAAAATGTCATTTGTTATAAGCCAAATAATTTTGAGTTTTGCTTTAATTGAGCAGCTCATTTTTTTCATACACATTCTTTCCTAATCAACCAACAGTCTTTTGTCTTTTGTCATTGCATGTAATTGAAATAGTGTTTTCAATGTAAGCCCTATGAAAAGTTTCTATATATAACCTCTGACTTTGTTATTCCGAGACAACATTGTTATTCTTTTCCATTATTTTGTGGTCTAAGTAAACAAGCACTCGTCCAACTCCAGCTGGGTCTCTTTCTTTACAAAAGCACCCAGGATAATTCTCGGTCCAGGAAAGTAGTTACAACAAGAGACTCAGGTTTAACAAGAATTCTACACCCAGGACTTCAGAGCTTACATTTCCCTTTGCTTCTGTTACTCTCCCAGTTTCTGTTTTTCTTACACCAAACATTCAGGTTTGTATAGCACTGATATGAATAGAAAGTGTTGCATAGCCTTACCTAAATCATTATCCACACATCAAAACCATCTGGGTCTCACTTCTTACTTTGAAGTTCCCTGTCCTCATCAGCTCAGCGCCTAAAGGAAACTCCGCAGCTACATGTTTGTGCGGCGGGATATGTGTGCAAATGCAAACAAGCTCACAAGTGGCTCTTTTTATGCCTGTTTTAAACCTCCATCCGCACCGGTGAAGCCCCTCTCCTTTCTGGCCTAAGGGGAGACGGACGAGGCCCCAGCTGATCCCGTGGCTCAAAGGAGGAGGGGGGAAAAAAAGGCACAAAAACGCTCAAACCAGAAAATGAGAGATTCGGAGATGGATGAATTGTCAGCAGACGTGCAGCTGTTGCGTCCGTTAGTGTCTACGCGAGGGAGAGGAGGGCTGCGGAGCTGTAACATGCGTAATTCTGGGACGTGACCGAAAACTGTCTAGTTACGGCGCATCAGGAAGCGGATGAAAGCGAGACTTCCCCACATGTTGAGAGAGAAGAGAGGAGCTCCAAATTCCTCGTCTGTGTGTGTCCTGATGGCTGCTAATTTGTACAAAGATAACTCCAGAGATGGCAGCACCGTAAGACTCTCCTGTGCCGTGTCTCTGTGAACACATTTTGGACTCAGTCTAATGGAAAATGCCTGAAAGCGTCTTTTGAAAGGTTGACTGATTATATTGAGCTGATGAAATGGCAGTACCCCTGAGATAGAGGTTTTTGAAGATAAAAATACATCAACATGAACACCTAAATGTATGTATTTGCATTTATATATAAAAGCCAGATTTAAATATCTACAAATGTGAACTTTTATGTAGGGACTGATTAGTGGAGGGGCTTATATGCCAAACTAGAAAGAAATCAAGTGTGTATAGATTACTGCTGTCAATCAGTTAAATGCACATAATCCTAGAGCTTCATTAGATAACATAAACAAGCAGCATTAACACCATTTAATCATGCACAATTTGCATATGTAATGACAACATATGGAACACATTGGAATCTCGCTGCCATGTGACTAAACCACTTGGGCTATACTGCAATTTTTCAAAAACTAAGCAGCTGTACAAACTTCAAATCAAACCCACTGTCTGCGCATAGATAAAACTCTACTAAATTAAACAAAAAACAAAACATGATCAGGCATTACAAGTGTTAACAAAGCAGGATTTATATCACAAGAGAACTGTATTGCTGTGAATGCGTTTCAGGTCAATGCAATTAGGAGAATAAATGTAGTAATTATACCATTGGTACACAGTTAATTTTAACACAGATGTTCCGTTTTGGACCAAGCTGTTGCTGTTTTCATCTCTCATATGTCCAGGTGCGTGCTTGTGTTGCCGTGCTCCCCACAATCCGAAGGGCGCGCCGTGGAGCGTGAGGTTCATCAGTACAGTAATTAATGTAGCACGCTTTGGTTGTCATGCGTGATATTTCTGCGGCGCAATCTACTCGAGAAGGCTTTTTGATGAATGGCCAATTAGAAGTAGAGTCCTCGTGCCTGGTGGCTGACTGATCTCTTTTTAATAGCACTCCTGTTTCACTGATAAAACGCAAAATGAATCATCGATACTCTGGCCCCCAGGACGACCGGGTGCAGGATTCTATTGTAATTGGGAGCGGAGCCTTCAGGGTCAAGGGCTGCTCTTGTGTGTAATTTGGTGCTTGGGTGTTTTAAAGATCTGGGAATGCAATGTATAGTCTTAGGAAAAATGGAAAGTAAGAGATTCAAGTAGTAAAATTTCTTGAAAATAATTGAATAATTCTTCATTTACATACCAACAACCAAATAAGTGTCTTTTTGCATAGTATTGTGGTCGTGATTAGATAGTGATTTGATATTTCAAATTGTGATTTCAATTTGATTGCAATATATTTTGCAGCCCCACCATTGATAATGAACAATAATTTTTACTAGAACTAAACTAGTTTCATTGCATCTGTCCTATAGCACACTGAGACAAGGCTGAAACTGAAACTCTGGGTCTGATCCATATGGGATTTCTGAAACACACTTATAAAAAGGCAACACCATCAATCATCAATATCTCATCAGTTAATGTCTAGCTATATTTCACCAGTACATCTGTTTTCATCTGATTCCATTTCTGCGTCGGCCCAGCTGCATGTGCCTACAGCTCCCATTCAGTTATATTGTCATTGATTTTTCTGCGTGTTTGAATACTATTAAACTGCACTTCAATGAGACTGTCTAAGTTTCCCTTCCAGAAATCCATGCTTGAAGTGTTCTGCCGCGTTTTGATGTGTTGATGCTTTAATCAAAACGGCTCATTTTATATGCATAATTATTGTAACAGAAATGAAAGGCAGAAGTGGGGGTAAAACAGGCACGAACGTTGACAGAAATACAAAGCAAGTTTAGATGTGTTTGCTGATTCCAAAGCAAGGTGATTTTCATGAAAAGGGTTTTGTTTAGAAAGCTGTGCAAATGTGCAGTGCAGTTATGTGATTGCACCACACATATCTGAACACAGTCGGAGAGCTGAGGACCACCTATGAGGAGCCACATCGTTGCCTAGCTGCTCTTTTTGTCTATTTCTGTAGCCTGCAGCTGCAGGAGACTGCCCTCCTCTGAGCACACGGACCAGATTCACAATGAGGTGATTACTGTTGTCAAAATGTCACTCTCTTCCCTGCTGATCTCCAAAGGTTCAGGACAGTAATCTTGTAATTCTAAAGATGAAACGTGTTGCTGATAAACCCCTGCTGTGAATACAAAAATACTGGGAGCACATCTGTCCATTTGCATTTCCTTAAAACACTTAACCGTGATTCTTGCTGAAATTGCAAAGCAGACCTTACCCTGTGGTCACAATCCCAGCATGCTTTGCAGGAAGGCACTTAAGACGACACAAAGAACCTTATTTTGTAGATTTAGACTTCATAAACATCATTATCATTTCCCTGACCTTGAGTGTCTGTTCCGTTCAGCAGCAACCTCAATTTTGTCAGGAGTTTTGAATGGCGCCGCTTGCTTGTACACGGCCAATGGAGTCAACAAAAGAGAATTTTTAGTGAGATGAGATTGTGAGCGTGTGCGAGGGTTCACATCAGCATACGTGCGCTGAGTCAGTAATCCTTGTAGCCCCTTCCTGAAACTGTCAGCATCTTTGCTCCGAAGTTTTCTGACTGCGCTGCTGCCAGACTTAAACTGTGTAGAACATTAGAGGAACAGCCCACGCGCTCAGAATACACATTTGTTCTTGAGTGTGAGCCAAATTGCCTCTATATTTTATGAGCCTTCTCGCTACTAACATACCGTCGTGAGACTAATTATCATGGTCGCACTCTAACACAAAGCTCCTTTATTATTGCATTGACATCACATTTGTTTTGGCTCGGCCCACATGGCGGAGACTTCACAGTGTTAACACCCGTTTCCTGGTTCTAGGCTATGTGCTCTTGTACTTACAGCAGTCGAGCACATAGGTGAGTTTGTTGTTCTTATCTAAGCATATCCTTTAAGTTGTCTAATTGCCACATAGTCCACTCATCAGCTGATATTTATTTATTTTATTGATGCATGAGTGGGTTAAGAGTTTGGCGAGTGGATGGTTTTTGTCCTTTTTTATATATAAATACAGTTTACTTGTACTTCAGTATATGCATTTTTGTTATTATGTGAACTCCCAAGAGCCAGAGTCCTTAGTGCTGTTTAGAGTGGACTGTACATCATTGAAGTACTTTATAGTTTTGAGGGCTTTTACCAGCGGCACCCCAAGCTACATATCCTTTTAGTCGACTAATTGCCGTACAGGGGATGTCTTTAGTCGACCAAGAGTTTTATACTCCTCTCTGTATCCTATGGGGATGCCGCGTTGCATGTTAGCTGCTCACTTGGGATCCATTCTAAATTCTTGGGAAGCACATTTACAGTTTTCATCCTGGCCTAGAAATGCTCCATACTTATCATAATACTCCAGCTTATTGAATCTACTGAAACAATATGCTGGGGGAATCTATTTTTATTCATAGTGCAAGCCTATTAATAAAAGCACGAGTAAAGTTGGACTAAAATGAGAATAATACATGAAGGGGAAATGAAAAAGCGTAAATGCCTTTGGATATGTTTGTTGGAGAAATGGGGTCCCACATGTCGCCTAATGTATGTGACAATGTACAGTAGCATTTTACAAGAGTTCCTTTGGATACTCAGGCAGGTGATACTTGGTCTACTGGGATACTAAATAGATATAGATATAAAAGATATGTTTAACTTGCTGCACACTTATTTATGCTGTTTTGAGAATTGGCAGCCCACAAGACCTGTATCACTCTATAAGAAATTGGCCATCTCCCAAAACAGAAAATGTGATGTACTCAATGTTTTATTTATATTTGCTTTTTCCAGCCCCCGATGCGCCCTGACTTGTGCCTCAGGGGCAGATTTGAGCTATAAGGCCTTTAAGGGGTGAGTGGAGATGTGCCGCATAAGCAAACTGTGGAGCTGCTCGCACTGATCTCTGTGGATGTGTGCAACAGGTGACGGCTAATGCAGCTCTGGAGAGACTGGAGGCTGAAAATCACATTGTTTCAGAGAGCTGCCTAACTCTCTCTCTGACACATGTACTTTACAGGCCATAGTGTGAATGCCAACATAATCATTATTCTATTAGCTTTGTTATGTTTCATTCATTTGTAAAGGGCATCTTTTATGGATGTAGCCTCTAATACAAATTCAGTTTGATGAATATTTTCCCACAGACCTCCGTTTTCCAGTGGCTACCCTCTGTTTAAATTCTGACACATTATTTAACAGCCTGCAGGAAGAATGCATCTCAATATAGCTCTGTGCATGAACAGATTGTTCCTATGGCTGCTTGACATCTCCCCCATCCACCAGTGAATAAATCATAGGTGTATCCAAACATAGTAATTAGATGTTATCACATGCCTGATGACTGATGTGTTTGCACACTGTTGACGTGTGGCTGACTCCCACAAATTGGCTTATAACTTCCATCGCTATTTATGTCTCAATGCTCTCCAAATTACATTTTTGACTGAAATACTTTTCTGTCGCCTAATAATGATTTTCCTCTGCCAAATTACGCTGGCCTATTCCACTAGAGGAGAACTAAGTGTGACTTGCAATGTGCAATCTCAACTGCAAAGCCATTTTGAACACGTCATCTGTGATATTTTTATTTGTTGTTACCAAGACCAAATGCAGCACCATCCCTTCTCATGTTTGCTTCCTCTTTCTGTCGGCATGTACAATCACAGGCAGTGACAGCACAGTATGGCACTTGTCAGTACGCTCTACAACAATCCAGTCCCGGGTACAAGCACTGTTATTCTTCTACATATGCATTTGCAGGTGAAGCATCTGTAGAAAATGTAAATGTAGTCAGTTCTGTGTGAGTGTAATTCTGGTGGGACTCGTGGGAGAGGAGATGTAGGGGGTTCCTGACAGATATAGGGCCTGGCTCTTGCTCAGTCAGGTTGAGCCTCGTTCCACATGTTTGCCCTCTGCTGCCTGCCATGCAGTAGTAGATATAGCTCCTCTTAAAAGTAACATCCATACTCCCACTAATGTCTCATCACTATTCAAACAGACAATTTATCAGAAAGACACAATGTTGGCTTAACTTAATGAAATCATAGAGTCTACTAAATTAATGATTCACGTTCACATCTTCCTTACTAAATATATGGTCATGTATATATTTTTTCTGTGTTTTGTATTGAATCATTGTAGTCTCTTACATATGTTGCATGCATGCTCCAACTTCATAATCATAATTTAGATGACAAACAGTACAGTAGTCACTCTTATGTTAACAATCAATGGTATTTGAATAGCAATCTTTAATTGTTGCTATTGGCAAGCAGTTGGCTCCAAATCACTTCCATACTGTTGTTTGTGTAATGGGTAAATGGGTAATGATTTATCTATCTTATCTTTTATGAAATTAAACAATAATCAGCACTAGGGTTGCCAAAAAAAAATCCATACCCAGATACTAATCAGTACTAAATGTCCATTACAAATATTTTTTATCTAAATCTATTTCAGTGGCGGTAGCTATTTGTGCTTTATTACAACTTAACTCTGTTGAAAATTACATCATGAATTATCATCAAGTTTGAAACATTATTTTTTGTATACAGTTCTACAATAACAGGCTATATTTCATTTTGCTGTGTAGGATTGTATGATGCTCTCAGTTCACCATTTTAAGGTCAATGCACCCTTCTTTTCATCACCCTTCAGTTACCAGACCCATGCTTTTAAGAATCTGATCCCTTGGTCCACTATCCTTTGACCTGCAATGTTGACAACACACTCGGCTGGTTAAAAGCACTGAGGGTCTTGTGCTGTGGCCTCGGAAGTGTGCCTATGTGTGACACGACATGGCTTTTGTGAAACATGAGAGGAGGGAGCACGCACGGAGAGGACGTGGCCCAAGGGCTTGAGAAAAAAGGCGAGCAATGGCGGCTGCTTTGGGTCTGGCGCGTGCATTAGACAGAAGCTCCACTTGATGAATGAGGGCGTCACTGACACCGGAGCATCATCAGCAGCACATGGCGACCGCCGCCGAGATGATAAAGGACACTCCAAGCATCGCGCATTTCCATTCAGTTACATTTGGTTTCTTTTACTGCCATGTGCTTCAAGGTTAGCTCATGATAAGTCAAGTATTTGAATATATGAAACTACACAATGTAACTTTGCTTTCCTGCTTTGCTTCAGAAACGTAAATGGGGAATTCAGTTGCAATTTTGTACCCATATGTTGTACCCACTGTCCTAAACATATGTACCCATATGTTTAGGACAGTGTTAAGCATTGAAAAATATTTAACAATTTATGGATAAACAACAGTGCACATCTTTCTGGAGGTGATTCCATGGAACTAGAAAGTTAAAATCATACTTTGGAACATTCTTCATGGAGATAGATGTTTTATCTCATATTTGACATATAAAGAAACTCCATTTCCATGGAGACAAGCAGGAGCCCTAAGTGCAAGTACCAGTTTTGTGGAGATGCAAGTGGTATCACAGTTTTTTTTTACAGTGAGTTAAAAACATCTCAAATGAAGAAATGAGGAAAAAAAGGGTACTGGGATAAAAAAAATTCAAAAAAGTGCTTTGAGGTTATGGAAGAGGCATAACGTTATTTTAACATCCAAATTCTATACAGTGTTGCTTTAAAATGTTGAGTGAGAATATGTTGTGGATGCATAGTCCCAGTGGGTATTGTATTCCAGATGAGCCAAACCTGACAGATAACAAGCCACAGTGCTGGTCACATCTATTATTGAAGAGATGGGAAACTGATCGACCCGAACAGTGAACGCTGGCCTACCATCTCCAGTGCCGCTATCTGTCACTGAAACACTACTGTCCTCCATCTGAACCTTCTCACTGACGGACAACACACTGTTCTTGTTTTCATTCATGTGGTTAGAGTGACCTTTGGTGACTGCCTAGTTCAGTGAAGACTGGTCAAAAATGTCTGTTTTTCTTCAGTGTTTAATAGGTGTATATGTTAAATCATTAGGTTTTTTTGAGTGAATTGTTGTTACATTGTACTTTGTAATGCATGGAGCTGGTCATTTCCTGTTTTAATTTAATTCTGATTTTTCTGATGGAGCAGGCAGTTACAGGGCTTATGTAAGTCTGCAAATGAATAGAGTACGTTTGAATGTACCATATAGAGTTGAGAAAGATTTTTTTTTACTTTTCTTGCATTGTTGCTTCATATTTGGGATTATATCATTGCCTCAAAGACTCAATTGCAGGTTTTTTCAGGCATTTTGGAAAACATAAACAGTCTGTGGGGTCTCTCATTCATGCATCTCTTTATGTCGAAAGTCTTTCACTATGGGCCAAGTTTGACTTTTCTGGCAAGTGTCGGAGCTGTTGAGGTTGTTGCTTCAGAGCACATTGACACAGCAGACTCCTGACTTCCCGGCTCCCTCCTCAGCTCCTCATCAGTTCAAATCACTGCTCTGACTCACCTTTGATCACTCTCTGTGGGAGCTCTTCAATCCAGAAAGTCAAGTGTTTTATCTTTGTTGTGTGACAATTCGCCCTGGCAAAGACCATGTGCTGCCAGCCAACATGCCTGTGTGCACAAAGTGAGCTGCACGGAGAAGAATAAAGCCTAATTTGAGCTCAATTCATCACGACAAGATTGCCCCCGTATTTATTGATAATTGCTTTTTTCCGTTTAAAGAGACGCGGTTTAAAGCGTCAGTCGTATAAACATGAGAGATGCAGCTGTTGCCGCAATTAACTTCTCACTTTCCCTAATGAAAGGATTAATCCGCCAGCAAATCTCTCGGCTTCCTTTCAAATGCCAGGCCCCCATTCAGCGGCTGCCAGTGCAAGAAAGGCGACCCGTGTTGAACAAAACGCCACTATCTATAACAGGAGCCGGAGTTACATTTATCGCCGGGTGTCACGTCCCTCTGCCGCTGTCGAACAAGCCAGACCCTTAACCAACTGCTGTTTGAGGATTTCTGAGTACAGACTTCCAGTGGCTGTTTTCAAGGCCCCTCCACAATGCTCCCGTCTATGTTCAAATGCTTCCCCATAAAGACCTGTACTCAGTCTTAAAAAACTCACCGCAACCTTCAGTCGGCAGCCTTGAGAATGGAAGAGTGGGCTTATTTCTGCACTACTGTTAAGAAAACCCTCCTGAATAGTTCTCCCTTGCTGTTGAAAAAAAGACATGTCCAGGCTCCTCGCAATGAATGACAGCCTGGTGAGGGCGGCCACGGCTTAGGTTAAACCATCGATTGCTCCTATTGATCTCATGTTTTTTTTTCTTCGCGACGCAAAGACAGGAGGACAGGTTTAGAGATGATGAGATAGGTTAAATCCATGACAAATGCCAATCACAAGCCCCCGTTCTAAGCTGCACATTGACGTGGAAGCGAAAATGGATTGTTATATCCAACATTTGCTAAAGCCTTTGGTGTTTGCTTTGATAATGAGCTCATTTCCTATTAACATGCACCACAGCCTACTTAAACGGACAAGAGGTTAGATGTGCAAAAAAAGTACATCAAATAGAACGTGTATCTATTTTGGAAGCTCAATATTTGATGTAGCGATGCTTTGGTAGATACTAAACACAGCTTATATTTCTTATAGTACCTCTACAATTGCCTGCAACTGCACCTCAGCAGCATTTCTTTGATCTGAAATCAGTTGGATTTCAATGGATTTTTAACTTCTAATGCCTGACCCAGAAGACAACTATCTGACAATACTTGAGGCTTTTACCTCAGTTTAAAGGAGAGCTCAGTGGTAGATAAACAAGGACAAACAGATCTCAGCCTAGAAGCAAACATATAACCTTTTATGTTGTTTTGTTGTGTAGAACTTATTTAAGACAAAGTGAAAAAGTACAAAACAGGTACTCAATTTAAAGGTTTCTTGAAAAAAAGCAATATTTAAGCTATTAAAATACTAAAATAACAAATACTTACATTATTATTATTTCCACAGCTATTGCTACTACTACTTATCTCTGTGATAGCTAAAAAAAATCAATTTAAATGAGTACAAATTACAATTTTAAATCTCTTTAAAAGTTTAATTATGCCACTGTAGATATCTCAGATGAACAAAAAGCATATAATGTATTTAAAAGTTGTGGGACCTTTTAACAGGGTGCCTAACCTTCCTTCTCTCCCAGCCCTAAGTAGACTCATTTATGTGGCTCGCTCCAAATCCATATTATTTGCTTATTAGTGCATTGATTTTTTTAGTGGGAGCTAAAACAGCTATTCTCAAACTTAAGAAAGCAGTGTTTAGTGGTTCGCCTGTGTTTAAATAACCGTCTGTGCAGCTGCGTGCTCAGAACACTTCGATTCATTACTCTGTCTTGTTTGTTTTGCTATTTTAGGATCTGTAGCCCATTTTCCTCATTTCTGTTCAATTTGCATATATCATTGAAACAGCGAGCCAATTGTGCCGGAGTTTACTGAAGTCTGCATTACAGGTTACAACTCAAAGGCTGGTTTTGTAGCATAGGAAGCTTTCATTTCTTTTTTTATTAGTGTTTATGTCATGTGGGCGTGTTGCGGTCGGGCCAAAGTGATACGTGAGGAGATAGATTAGCAGTAGGCTGATAAACCACACTTGTCTTGATCTACGACTCCTGGACCCTCTTTTATCTCTGTCATTATTATTAGTGTCCATATCGGCGCCTATTTTCCTGCACAATCCCTCTGTTATAATCTCAATTTAGACGCCCCCTCCTCTGACCACAGCAGTTGTGGACTCATTTAAAGCCTAAGATTACAGGACTGCCCTTCTCCGTATCTCAGCTGCCTCATCTCTCAACTGTGCCTCAGCCGCCACTAATCCGAGTATCTTATCTCGGTCTCAAGCTCTGACTGTCTCCCAACTGTCCACCTAATTCTACCCTTCACTCCTTCACCCTCCCTTTCTTTTTCCTCATACCCAGCTTGAACTCTTGCCATTTTTTCCCTTGCCAACTGCTATATTCATACTCTTCTGTACACTCCTATATCTTATTTTGGATGTTTTTTGCACTGAAAAACATGTGTCCTTACTATGAGCAGACACTTCCACAAAACTGACTCTTATTTGGCCTGGAGAGGTACCCCCCCCTCCTACTTGTTGCCAAGAAAATGTTATTCCTTTGATTTTAATATTCTATAAATTTATCTCTATGAAGAATGTTCTGAAGGATGCTTTTAACGTTCTATTTCCAGTGAATCATGCATGTGACGCACTACCTCCAAAAAGTACATGTTAGTGCATTTTTTTTTTTTTATGAAAGTGAAAGTAAGGTCTGTGTCTGTCTGACAAATTCAGCGTTCAGGGTATGTCAAATGAAGCTGAGGTTGCTGAGTTTGACTGCCATCACATACCAGTAAAACCTCTAAGTGGGGCTGGGTATCGATTCAAATCTCAAGAATCGATTCGATTCCAATTCTTAAGATTAAGGATTGCTTATCTCGATTCAATTCGATTTGATCCGATCCAATCTCGATTCTGGTTAGTGTTCTTAAAAACATTTTTTTTACCTTAACCTGTTTTACATACAACATGTTAAAACTAGCATTAGATTGACATTTAACAGCAAATGATGCAAGTATTGGTAGTTACTGATGAGAGTTGTGAGAGTGGCTGTAGTACTGCGATGGAAAAACTTCGCTATGTGCCTCACTCTCCCAAGCAGACGTGCAAAATTCGGGAGTTTGAGACTGGCTTGCGAAGCGAGGTTGATTCTATGTGCAAAGCAGCCGACGTGAGTTAGACCCATGATCCGCACGCACCATATTAGCGCCGTTGTCTGTCACGGTGGCGAGAGCAGCAGAGTCTATGGTGCGAGTGGCCACAACGTGAATACCATGGACGCCACTTAGATAAAAGGGGAATAGGCGACTAAAAAATAATTGTATTCATATATATTTAATAATCGATTTTTGGACGCGCGAATCGATATTGAGAATTTAATATGCGAATCGATTCAGAGTCTGAAAATTGATTTTTTCAACACAGCTCTACCTCTAAGATATGCATAAGACATACCATATTTTACATACAATTAAAATTTTTTCTGCAATATATGTTATGTATTTATACTGGGAAAAATACTAAACATGTGGTCATGCATTTTATTTTATAGCAAAAATGAGAAATGACATGAAATGATAATGATTAGAAGACCTTTAGCAGTTGGCATTCTGTTTGTGCAAGTTTCATGTGCTCCATTATGTGTAATATGGGTTCCAAAATCTAGGCTACACCATAGTAGCCAATACAATTTTAATCAAACACAACTCTTATATACAGATGTGATCAGCATGAGGCCTTTCCAATTTTCATCATGGCTCCCGTCGCTATAAGATGAGAGATTCTCTCACAGTGAGATATTGTGTTGATTTCCAGTCTTTTTGGCAGCTCTAAGCGCAAATTTTGGATTTGTTTTTCCCTTTGTGACACTGCCCCATCTTTATCCCCCTTTCACATCTCCCCTCCTCTGGCTGACTTTATTGGCCTGACAGGCAATCATCAGCGGACAAACAAAGTGTAATGGGTGCAAGCCTCCCACACGTGCATAAAACTGTGTAGGCAGAAGTGCACACACACACAACACACACACACACACGCATGCACGCACGCACGCACGCACACACACACACACACACACACACACAACACACACACACACACGCACGCACGCACGCACACACACACACAACACACACACGCACGCACGCACGCACACACACACGCACACACACACACACACACACACACACACACGCTTCTCTTTCACCAACTCTCATGATCCACTCTCTTTCTCTCTCATTCTCTTTCTCTCTCATTCTCTTTCTCTCTCATTCTCTCTCTCTCTTTCTCTCTCATTCTCTTTCTCTCTCTTTCTCTCTCATTCTCTTTCTCATTCTCTTTCTCTCTCATTCTTTCTCTCTCATTCTCTTTCTCTCTCTTTCTCTCTCATTCTCTTTCTCTCATTCTCTTTCTCTCATTCTCTTTCTCTCATTCTCTTTCTCTCCCTCTTTCCCACTTACCCCTTTCTTTCTCTCTCTCCCCATAAGTTGAAGGATGAATCTAAAAAAAATAACCGCTTGGACCACAACACATACAAACTAATGACTATTTGATTAATTCATTAGCCTGACACTACCATAGATGTTTACTTTTTTTTTTTTAATAGGCGTCTGACCCTCTCGCTCTCGGCATGCGTCCTTTCTTCTTTCCCTTTCATATCCGATCTGTCTTGGCACACCAAGAAATAAAGCCAGATGATACAGTGGTCCTGGAGTGCTTTTTGGCACACAGTACTGCTGCAAAGTCGATTCTCTCTCTCATCCCCATCAAAACCGATGTCTTAAATGAAAAAGGATCAGAGCACACCCCGCACTTAAATCTGTTAGTAAGTGCTTTTTGGAACGGACATAAAAACCCAAAAGATAATGGCAATGTGAATGGGATTAACTTTATATTTTATGAAGACACGGTCAAGTGTTATCTGACGACACTGGGGAGTCAAATTGGGGTCAGAGGAACAAACAGCTCTTTATAGAAACGCTCCACCAAAAGGGACTCTATCTCCTGCACCGTTGGACTGCAAATATAAAGAGGATCACATTAGGAAAATAGGAGGCACCCCAAAGAGCAGACCTCAGATATTGCTTTGACCTCATCCCGCAATGAATATGATGTATTACCCAGACATAAACTTCCCTTCAGCTTTCAGTAATATATTCTCTGTTTATTGGGTCATAAAACTTAAACATTATCTTGAAAGTAATCCAAGAAGTGGTTATAGGTATTTTTAATTGAATTGATGATTTTTCCTTTTTCACATTGGGCAAATTATCCAAATCAACTGGTGCTTTTTAACTCGTAAAGCAAAACAGCTTAGTTCTACTTCTTCAGAAAATATGTTCCCCAAATTTAGACTCCCCTAATCTTTTAATCATGTTTTGACCCACTTCTTATTAACAGTTTGCCTCAAGACTGTGGCTTTTAATTGCTTCGTGTTTGTACAAGACACAATTAAGAGGGTACACAAGGGCCAAAACTCTTTAGGAGCCACATAATTTCGTGTTTCCATTTCTTCAATACAGTTTAAGGCTCTCTGATTAAAAGTATTTATGGCACCATACAGATGATATGATTTTACTGTGGGATCCTTTTTAATACCAATTCTAATACCATTTGGCGCTAAAGAAACCATTAAATTAGGGCCTATTTTCTCAGCTCTCCTGAGTGTCTAAGATTGATCTTCTCACTGATTGGTGATTAACTCGCCACTTAATTCCTCCTTCAGACTCTGGAAAACAAAGTACTTTTCTGAGTGCTCCAGTTGGCTGAGGAGTTTCAAAGTGTGAGATAAAATGAAAATTGCCAAATGTCTCTGCTGCAAGGTTAGCTAAGTTGGCGCCCAAGGATGAATAGAGAAAATTCGTTTTGGAAATCAAGAATGCAGGGGTAAGAATATGAAGTTGAGGGGAGTACTGTTCTTAATGAGAACGGTAACCTGTAGGAAGTGATAAGAGCCGGCAGATGGGTAAAGCGATAAATATACAGATGGGTAGTTAGATAGATGGAAGCCCTGATTTGCTCAGATGGAGAGGTTCACAGAGATGATGGCCAGATGGAGAGATACACAAAGATACTGCCCAAGCTCTCTCCTTGAGCAAGTACTTTTAGGTTGTCTTTGGACTTAGTTACAACAGTCACTCCGCTTCCTTCCTCTCGTTTCCCTTTGCCGTCTCAGCCACCACCGCACTCACAGGGTATTTTAATAGAATTAGGCCGCTCTTGTTATCTACTGAGCGGGTAGCCACAGAGTGAGGCGAGATTGAAACAGCGATTTCCAATTTGAGATTGTGTCACACGCATCTCCCTGTGCCCAGATAGCATCATGGATCAGCGCCACCATCTCTTCCTTCACTCAGTCTTTCTCCTCTTCCGTGGTCTGGTCTTTTAGCCCTCTGCGAGACTTAACATCCCGGTGCGCTCGTCCTCTCTGTCGCTCTGGATTGGCTGGATTCTCCTGACTATTTATCTCCCAGTCACATCCACTTTGGTCTGTGCATAACTAAAACACATCTCCCGTTCTGTACTGTCCGCTTTAAGTTTTACTCCATCACGACGCGCCTCTACTTTAGCACTTCCTCTCCTCTAGATTTTTTGCTTTTCTTGTACACCTTCCAAAATGTTCCTCCCCATGTGCGTTTCATTTTGTACAATGTCACTTTGCAGCTCCCCCATGAATATTTCTCCTCTCCCCGTTCTTCATCTCCTGCACCCTCCTCTTCTTTTTTCTGTTGCCTGGAGGCACTGGGTCCCTTAGACTTGTCTTGTCAGGTCTTTGGATTTCTGTCTCACCTCGAGAGAAATAGACTCTTCATAGAGTACAGTCCACCCCGCTCGTGGCGTTTTTCCAAGATGGATGCATGTGTGGCCAGAGGGGCTTCTCACCCGGCTTCACAACAACTCTTATTTTTTGAAAACCTTTGCTGAATTTACCCATAATCGGAGAATACAATGACAGTTGTGTGAGTGTACCAACAAATCCATGATAGTAATGTTTAATTTGAATGGAACTGTTTATAGCAGTGAGCAGCACATCACAACTATTGTTAGCCATTATTACCTCTGTCCATATGTCTATTAAACCAAACCAAACTTGCACACACTAGGTGCCAGGCTCTTTATTGATATATTGTGTATCTTTTATGGACTGTTTTAGTATTGTATGCTGCATGTGTGTGTGAATAATGAGCTGAGTGAATGTTAATGGAGTTTTGTGCAAAATTGACTAAGATTGTAAGTTTGTATGGTTGGAAAATTGTATTTAAGGCCTGATTATTGTTTAATGTAAATTTTATTGTTGTAATTTTGATCCCTGTGACCCTGACCCGTGGGACTACGGATGGAAATTAGCCATTTACATTCACGCTTCTGTCATGTATGTTCATTAACATGCACTGCATACAACAAATAAATAAATAAATTAGTTAGCTCTGTCAATTCACTTCAGATTTAGAATTTTTTAAAATACTAACACAACAGAGCAGATATTCTTTTTCATTCCAAAAAAACCCTAGATTCTTGTACATTTATTACCATCATGCATCCTAATTAAACCTATTTCTCAACTTTTTCTTAACTTCCTGACGGCACCAAGAGACCTGACCCACCATCTGAGAGACAGTTACATCTGCCCGTTCATCCTTCGCCTCCTGCTTCTCTCATTCTAAATTAAATAAACTTGGAAATGTTTGCCGACTTTGTTGTGGTGAATGCAAAGAGGCGTGAAGCTGAAACAGAAGGACAGGGCTTACCACAGGTCAAGCGACTGCGCACATTAAAATATGTAGAAATGAGGCTTCACATCGCCATATAAAAGCTTTTGAATAATTCACATTCTCAACATTAAGGTTAAAAGTTCAAAGGCATAAAGGATTGTGGTGGGAAAGGTGCGTGAGCATACACCCACATATATGGATGTTAATGCTATATTCCAACATACAGACTCTCCACTGCCTCTTCTTATAGATCCACTTGTAAATTACTTAAATCAGCAGTTATTCACATAGCTGCCTGTCGTTTTTTTCCTCACATTGGAGCACTTCCTGTAACTTTGCGGTTTTGCCTCATCTTGCTACATTGCAGCTGGTTCTTGTGATGGGGGTACAAGCACCACTTTAAGATGAACACGTTTTTTCACTTAATTGCTTCTGTATATGCTCTTGCTGATGTTACTTTTTACCCTAAAGATTGCTCGAGGCATTTAATTCTGTTCATGAAATGGAAGGGATGAAGATTGAAGGGACTGAAAACTGAGAAAAACTTTTAAGTTCTTGTGCTGTCCTGAAGAAAAGTCTCAAAATAAGGAGAATAATTTCTTTTTACGGCCATAGATATCATATTTGTGTTGTCAATTCAATTCAGTTCAATTCAATTATCAAGAATGAAAATATAGACATGCACTAGGTAAGTTACGATAGACAATTTATGCACAAGGAAGAATAGGCTTGAAATATAGACCTGTTCTGTTATTATCCCATAAACTGATTAGCATTTAGCTTATTTGTGTAACCTTGAGAAAAATCCTTCTTGGAGTGGTCTTAATCAAGGTAACAAAATCATTTTAACAGAACAAACACATTTTCCTTGTGTGCTGTTGTTGAGTGTTGTGATGATACTTTATGTGATACTATTTGATTTTTTATTTTAGTGTTTGCCATTTTCACCATCAGTGTAACAAAAACTAGAAAATCATCAATTTACTTATAAGTTAGGACATTAACATAGCTGCCAATTAACACGTTTCAAACCACTCCAGATTATAATAATAGAAAAATTTGTCAACATATTCAATTTAAACATTTTTTTTCTAATATTATTTAAGTTACTTTGAATCAGTATCATTTTGAATTGTATCAGTGCAGCAACACACGTAAATGTAAATGTAAATGTAAATACGGTGGCTTTGTGACATATCAGATCTATACACAATTAGAACACAGTTTCTATTCAGTGCGCTATTATGAATGAGGTGTCACACGTTGTACCAAAAAAGGTTTGCTCCCCAATCTACAAAATATCTGACACTATACAAATAATCCATTATCATCTAATTGCTGCACTTATCACCATTGTGCAAAGATTTATACATGCGGTTTATTGGCAGTTCACAACGGAAAGACTAACACAGAGCCAGGAGTGGATACCTAATGTGCTGATTTACACACAATACACACTGTCATGGCCTGTAATATAGTGAATAGAGCTGTTTAGGCATGAATGATGAGCTCCTGATGGCAGTGATTTGATTACGCTGGTCGTTTGTCCTCAGATATCTCACCCCCCCTCCTCCCTCTGCCTCCCCCCTCCCATCGAGCCAATCCATTTCCCTCTGAAAGTGACACTTTAAAAGGTTGATAGCTCTTTGGCCGAGCGTCAGAGCCTCAGATCGATGTTTGAAGGGAGAGATTGGTGAGCGGCGCTGTTGTACAGGTCTACAGTTGAACTCTACACACTAGGTGCACATGCTTTTCGATTTTTATGCCACCGCTTGATCTTTAAGTCCCCACAGACAGGAAATGGGCAACTGGCGACATTTTTTAGCTTCAACTGTCAGTGGTTTTATCAATAGTTGTGTTTTAGAAGAATTTATGGCATCATTGGGATAAAATCAAATATTTTAATGTTTGTAAACCGCCTCTGTAAGCTCAGCTCTAAGGAACAGCTGTTAGACAGACAACAATGCATTTTCTGTTCTACCATCCTCAGTTTGGTCATGTTTTGCCTTTTTGAAAACATTTATGCATTTTTCAGTAAACTAGAGGCTGATCAATATAGATTCTAACATTGGTGAGCTATGGTGAGAAAAAACATGCATAGATACGAATCAATTCTAAAAAAATGTTTAAAATCTATAATCATTTGAATGTTAATACTGATAAATTGATATTTACATTTTCTGAATATTTTTAGAAAGGTCTTTATCTTTGTCACATGGTAATATTAAATAAACTCAACTCAGTGTAATTGCCAGCACAAGAATATTATCTTGTGTTGACAGTTACATTGTATTGTCTATTGTCTCTTATTATTGTGAGATGTAATAGTTGACGATAGCAGATAGAAAGGTATACTATATATAGTCAACAATAATCAAGGCTGCATTTCTTGTTTTTCTTATCACATGAAGTTCCTGCCCCCTTTCCCCTCCTGCTGCTCCATATTGCTCTAACTATTGCTTCCCAAACATTATGGTGCAATCAGACTGCTCATTCTGGTGCCTATAATTACTCGCACACTTGTGTTCAGCTCAGTGCTCCTGAACAAAGTTGCAGTGAAAATAGAAGCCGGTTTTATTTTGACAATAGCAGCTGAGGTGTGCTGCTGATTGCTAGTTGCTCGAGGAGGAGGAGGAAGATGTCTGTATGTGTCCCAGCTCCTGTGGTGTATCAGCCATACGCCCCTCTGGCTTCAACTCACATCCCACTGTGCACCCACGGGAGACACCTCTGCCTTTTGCTGATTGGGTCCCTTGAGCGAGCTGCCCTTGGACTCGGCGTGGAGCTTGCGTGGTCAGAGGAGAGCTGAGAGCGGTGGCGGAGGGTGGGATAGCTGCTATATCCGGAGGTAAAGCCCGGCTTGAGGTCATATGAATGGTACGGTAAAAAGGCAAACTAAAGCCCCCTCCTGAAGGTTAGAAGAAAGGCCAAGGGAGCAAGCCAGCACCAGCTCTGTGAACCTCCAGGCGCGTCGGATGTTCCAACAGAAAAAAAAAATCACCTAAAAACTCAAAAGTACACACATTACCCCATTGGGGACTCAATGTCACTTAGTCTTTGTTCTCACATACGCATTTAGAGTATCACCAGCGCAGTGAAATGGCTGAGCCGCGATCAGGCAGTGTGAACAGTATAAATATTCATTAGTCGGTGTGTGAGAGTGTGGAGGAGCGGCAGCCAGGGATCTCAGAGGGGAAAGCGAAGACTTCCTTTTTCATGCCCCCAGTGCTGTGAAAAGCTGCGTTTGTGTCAGAGGCGGTTCTGTTCTGCAGCTGAAAGAGACGTCCCTGTAGGTATAGGTTAAATCTATAGCAGCTTCCAACAACGCATTGTCTATAAAAATCTATATCATTTTTCATGCATAAGGCACCTTTACATGTTACAATGTGCACTTCAAGTCAATGTTGCATCTCATAAGCCTGCACAGTAAAGTTCATTTAGCCTCCTTCTTATAAAAATGAACAGCTCTATGTTTTTACAGGAGTATTGCTGCACTAAGTTTCCTCTGACATGCGCAGGTTTGACACAAAGGCCATGGCATTAAGAAGCTGTGACAAATTGAACTTCATGAGCTATGGTGCATCTCCACAGAATTACAATGTGTCCAACCTTTTTCAAAATTTCACAATACAAATATGATAGAAACATGAAACAAATAAGATAGAAATATGATGAAACCTTACCTTTAAAGTGAATAGACTTTTACAGAATTGAAAATACAGTCAGATTTTAATATGCAATTTAAAAAGAAATAAGTGTAGCTGTTAGTGTCTAAAATCACTAACAAAATTGCACAAAAAACTAAAGTGAAAAGGCAGATTAAACTGTCCAATCACTCCCAAAAATCACTTTCTTCATGTGCTCTCTTCTGTTATTCATATAAATTCTTGTAATCCTAAAAAAATTTGTCGACTAGTAGAAAATTGAAGGCAACATCAACCAATTAATTGACTAAAGTACTATAATCTGCTTAAATTCCACATTATTTGCAAAAGAAAGTCAAATTTATGGATCCAGGTTTCCTTTAACCAAGATCTCTGTACTGATTTTCACTAGAAGATAAGTATTGGTGTCCGTAAGGCTCCATTTTGACAGTAATAGTGGCACATAGACACCTGCCTGTGCTGGGGTCTCCCTGTGGGCTCTGGATTGGATCCCAGCACGCCGGACCCGCGGGCCCTCTCCTCCCTCCACTGTGCTCTTCCTATCTCTTCATCTCCCCCAGTCTTTATCACCAAAACACAGCACACCACATTTTAATCATGCCCCGAATAGAGAGAGCCTTTTTCCAATTAACTGCACTGCCGTCGTGATGCTCAGCGACTCCGAGAAACGGCAATACGCGAGAGGGCCAATGAGCTTTTGCCGCCACTTGATGTATGACCACCTCACGAGTTTTGAATGTGAACAAGATGGTTTTTGAAATGGAGAAGGCCGTGGTGGATGAAAGCCCATTGGAGATGTGAATGACTAATGCCGCCGTGAAGCTGCTGAGTGGCCAACAGTGGGGTGTGTATAGTGGGCCGCGCTCAGACTGGATGTATGGAATTGTATGAATGTGAAGTAGGGCATTACAAAAGTGGAGCATGCGAATTCAGCAAAAAAAACCCTGAATGAATACTTAACAGCTGTCACGACTTTGAATGGTGTCATATAAAACGCCAATAAAGACATTGGTCACTCGCTCTGTGATAGACCGCCCCAGATAGCCACGGTTAGCTTTCCCGCGGCTTTAAAGCAGGTTTTGAGTTTCTGTGATTGGCGTCATAAACAATAGGAAGGAAGTTCGGCAATAAATGTAAGCGCTGCTCTGTTTCACTTGCCTCTGTATTGGCGGTTTATATGAGGATATATTTCCCTCAGAGTATTTATAACTCTGGGCTTGTTCCAGCTTCCACAAGGGCCTATCACTTTTCCAGAGAGAAACGGCACTCAAACACTCTCCTCTGTTGTGTGTATTTGTTTTAAAGGAGCCGGCAGACAAGTGCAAATGTACGTGCACGCTCTGGTAAAGAGGCGCATTCAATTTAATCCTCATATGTTTGCGAACACCCGGAGGAGAACAACATCCAAATAGCTGCAGCTCTCTCCACAGCGTGAATTCTGCTGGTTCACATATTAACAAGCTGTCCTTTTCCATCAATCACCCTGACACCAGCGTGAATCCGAAACGTGTCAACTGTTTATGAAACTTGAGGAAATACATTTAGGAATCTGCGAGAGGAGAGGACACAGTCTTCGAACAGAATTAAGATGAAATGGTTTCTGCAAGGCGCCGACAGGAGAGGTTGAACGGACATATTATTCCGGGGTAATTGAATGTAGATGTGAGCGCGCCCAGTTTAGTGCGGGGATTAACCCTTGACACCTTTGCTCCGTGGACCGGCATCCTCCCCGTTAAAGAAGTTGGCGCAGGTCGCAGACAGAGAAAGTTGTTGTTGAAGTGGAAATGTTTAGAGTCCGGTGCTTTGGCTCAGTTCACCACTATTTATCATGAGTGACGGGACTGAAGTGAAGGAGCTTAACACCTTTCCCAGTGAGCAATGAAGCTGTCTGATTGCCTACAGTTAGTAAGTCAAGAGGGTGCTGCCGACTAGCTCTTTCACCACAAACCCAGAGACGTTTCTTGCTTTTTACACAAATATGTCTTTATATCTCTCTTTATATACACATTTGTAAGAGCAAGGCGCACTCCAAAAGTTCAAATGTTGAGTTGAATTTTGAGTAGGCAGTGATTTGAACTTGCCATGATGATATTTGGTGTAATTGACTCTGACTTGACTTTTTGCGCACATTTATAACTGGAAATTGGATTTGACATAGAAAGAAGACATATTCTTCCCGATAAATTTGTACTTTGCCTCTGTCTTGCGGAAACTGTAGACTGAAGAAATACAATTGTTTTTGCCCTGTAACATAATTCCTATTGTTTGTATTGCGTGTGTATACTTCATTATATTTGAAAGTTCCACATCTCCCCAAATAACCTGCTTTAAAATCTCAAAAGTACTCTAGAAAATAGGGTATATGGGTAGAAGTCAAATGAAAGTTATAAGAATTTAGTCTTCCAGAGATGTGGTATAATACAAGTGAAAGAATGGATCATCTTAAGGGCTTCAGAGTGTGTTGGTTTTTCCTATGACAAGACATAAGGCAATTAGAATCAGAACAAGTAAACTTTTATGGGGCGAGATGGGAAAGAGCAAAGACATCCACATAGTTAGATAGCGGATACAGTCTTTTTTACTACCGTCACTAACTGAGCTAGTTTCCACCAATTACACTGATGCCAGTGTGTGTCCCTGATTCTCCATGCAAACTGCCTGGAGCGGCCTTCCCTCCCCTGGTCCAAGATCAACAGCATCACTTCCTTCTTTACGCCACACAGAGAGGACACCCACCCCCATACACTCCTTTGTACACATAAAAATCACATCACAGCCTCTAGCTTTGTTGTCTCACCCTTAGACAAACCAGTGTAGTCACTCAGTTAAATCCTTTCCACTAACACACCCTCAGTTTCTCTTCTTTTTATTTATTTGTTGGTGATTTTTCTGTTGAATTGGATGTAAATATATGCTTAGTTGATTTAGCAGGAATCCATATCACATCTGATTTTATATATTGGTTGGTTATATAATGTCTGGCTAGTTAGCGCTGGTTTGACATGGTTGTGTTCAGTTCTTCCTCCAGCTGAGTTGACGTGTGGGTGGGCTTCCCTTGGGATTTCCTGTCACCATAAAACATACATAATAGACTCACCTATATAGGCCTAAGTGGTCCTTTTACATATACTGTAAGGTGCAAAATGTTGTAGTACTTAGGCACTTTGCATTGGCAGTAGTTGTGGTTTATTTATTGTTAAAAGGAACAACATGAGGAACACATAGCGTATAATTTAAGGAAAGTGTGGAGAGACACTTTCCACATCAGCACAGTTTGTACTTGATTAAAACCACTGCGTTGCGATTTTATTTGCTCGCCCACATTCTTAAACAAATAAGTAAAAATAATAAATATGGGCTAATATTGTTGGGCAGCTACTCCTTTTCTATAGCACAATATATGGTTGTAAGTTATAGGTCACAGATAGCTTTTTTAAGAAACATTGTGCAATATGGTTGATTTAAGTCATTATACTGTTAACATACATATAGGGCATGCATATAGGCAGTAGCTTCAATTAACATTTACTGACTACTCCAACTTGGTATTCCCAGCCTGCTAATCACTGTCACTACTTGTACTGCAGTTTAACATGATTCACTTGGAGCTATCTCTACCATTCTCCTCATCCATACAGCAAAAACCCACTTGAATGTGACGTGACTGTCCTCTCAAATAGTAGTAATAATAAGATTGTTAGAGATGGAAATAAGGAGCAGAGGCAGGAAGATATTCATTAGTATAACCAGGACCACTGCTGCCTATAGCTGATTGAAAATGGTTGGGAGCTCTGTGTAGAAGTAGACGCTCATTGTAACAGAGTGGGTTAGGGAGTGGGAGAGGAAATGGTGAGGTAGAGAATCCAGTGGCAGGACAGGTAGTTGTTAATGCATGGAGAAAGAGGATGATTAAATGAAGCATAAAGTGTAAAAGGAAGAGGCTTAGGAAGAGCTACTTATGGTTCAGTGAGTGTGAGGGAAAAGCGAAAAGCGTTGACAATTAGGACATTTTATAGAGTGGGTGCATTAATAAATAATTGGTGAGCTTTTGGTGGAGATAGTAAAGGCAGAGGGGAAGATGACCACAAGAAAAACATGCTACAGCCTGCAACATTTATGAATGATATGCTAATTTTTATAACAAAATACACACAGGATAATACTTAGGATAATAGTAGGATAATAGTTTAGTTTCCTGATGCTAACCAAAATCTATTCGAAATACAGTACTACTGTTTACGACAGCAGTGACCATTATATAAAGATGCCCTATGTGGGTCAATGATTTATAAGGATTTTCAACATTCAAATTAAAAAAATTAGTTTGTTGAACTTTTTCAAATATTTACAATGTCAGATATGCATAAATCTATGTATAACATTTATATTAAGCATTTTTAGTGTTTTTTATTTACATGAATTAGCTACGACCTTAAAAAATGTCATGACTGACATCTGACTGAGAGTAACCTTAAAATGGTTTTATTTTCTAAAACATGGTTGGGCTATTAATCTAGTTCTAGTTCTGAATATTATGAACATGATTTTGATATTTGAAAACATGAAATTTGAAAAAATGGACATGCTTGGACAATATTTGCTATTAGTGGGGAAATATCTCTTCAAGAAAGCTGAAATTTCATGTTGAACTACAAAATACTTCAGAAAATATGCCAAAAAATAAAGAAAATAAGTACAAAAATCATGCATAATAACTAATGATTTCTGAAAAAAATATTTGGTTCCGTGGAGGTCAGAGGTACTACAGGTATGTGGAGAATTATTATGAAATTTGAAGCTTTTTAATTGGAGAGGCGTCATGTCATTGACCCATGTATTTCTGGAGGAGGGTTGGTCCTCTGCTCTATGGAAATGTTATCGGTTTTTCTTCGCTTTTTGTTTCGCAGTATGACATTCATTTATCTGTCTCCATGGAGACTAGCCAACATGCTACTAGCCCAAGTTACAGGTCAAATCTGTGGAGAGGGAAGCCCATCTTATCCCAGGCAAAACAAGGCGAGTAGTAGAGATCCCCACTGCTTCACCAGAAAAGCGAAATTGTGCACGACTAAAGGAAATAAATTGAATTTTTATTCAAACATTTAATGCCACCCACATTGTCCTAATTGTCCTTGAAATGCTTGAAATGCTAGTTCCAAGTTTTTCTTTTATTATTCTGACCACTCATGGAATGCTACGTTTTTTTATTTATGTGTTTCCAACAACCTTGACTGCCAGAGACGAGTAAGAGAAAGCTGCTAAAAAGAATTTCAAACCTCAAAAGAAGTCTGTTCTTTCACCAAATACTACTCCTGTATAGTGAGTACAGTTCATCGCCCAATGGAATGTCGCAAACCTATAGATTTTTGTGTCACTGCTTTCTCAGCTTTGTTTGATTGGTGACTATCTGAGCCAACATGGGATAGCAGTCAATCCACGCTGTGCCCTTTCTGACAGCCGTGATTTAGCGGCACAATAGCACCCCAGCAGAAGCCGCTAATCAAATTGTCACACCATGCTACAAACATGCTAACAAAGCGACTAGACAGGACCAGGATCAAGCTAACGACATCATCAGTCATGCTAATAACACGGCGTGCTCTTCCGCTGCCCTTCTGTCTCCGCTACCTTTTTAAAAATGCAGAAAATACATAACAGAAGAGAAGAAAATCCATTTTAGCATTTGCACCTTGATTCTGCGCCGACGTGAGGCACATTAATCAGGGTCAAATCAGATCCGTCGAACTTAAAAGGAAGATAAAAATAAAAAGGGTAAAATGGAAATGAGGTTAGCAGGAAAAAACATTGTGATGGAGAAAACTTGGTGGAGAAGGTGGACGGTGGAATCGTGGAATATTGATAAATTTATGACAATTTGTGTAAAAGGAGAAGAAAGAGAGGCAGGTGAGTAAAAGAGGGAGTACCTGGGGTGTCTCGGTGTCACAGGGAAGTTCTGTGTTTGACATCCGCCGCGACTACCCTGAATTTTTTATACCACGAGCCAGCGTGATGCGTCTCGCCCATGTTCCTCCGGGAGCAGCCTTTCATTAACCATCCCCTGACCCGGGCGGCGAGAGGCACTGCTCCGGGAAGTCTGCAGGAAATAAAAGTCCAAATTGTTTTGAGAAAAACAAGGAAAGAAAGTTAATACTGAGGAATTTATGGAGGCCTGAAAAATAGGTGTTGTTGTGATGAATCTTGGGTAATGGAGTTTTGATGGATGAGTGGTGTCGAGGGTATGTAATGGCCAGGGTTGGATATTACTGGACTCCTATTGATATCTGACCACGAGTAACAGCATCTGCGCTTTTTTTTACCTTTAAAGTATTTAGTTCTAACCACTTTAGCTGTTAAAAGACTGGATATCGCATAACCGTCTTCATCTGCGTTGTCCTCCAGAGACCAAACCACAAAGGAGTGTCTGAAATCAACTTCTCCCTATGATCTCCAGCTGGAAATTTCCTGTCGGCGGGCCCTCCTTTAAAAGACTGCAATTAGCCGAGGTAAAATGATAATGTTTTCGTCTTTAGCGTCCCTTCGGTAAACATTGCCTTTAGGATCAATTAACCAGCGGCTAATGAGCAAAGTGGGGGTCTTGCGTTTCGATATTGCACTATTGTTCACTGGCCAATTTTAATTAATGGGTTTTGAAGTAAAAATCGCAAAAGTTTTAATTGTTTTTCCGTTTTGGAGGCGGGGATGTAGATAGAGGGAGGGAGGGAGGGGTGGTGTTGTGAGATCACAGTGTTAATTATAAAGTGGTGGAGGATTTAGAGTTTTAATTAAAGAGGAATTTGATGCGACCAACAGACTGGAGTTCAGTTGCGTCCTGGTTTCTAAATCTGCAGCCCTCGTCTTCGTCTCATCTGTATACTTTCTCCTCGCTGGGTGTTGCTATCTGTGGATTAGGGATTTTGAGAGCACTCCAAATACTGGTGTTCACGCCTGGGTGGGGAGGAGGAAGGACAAGTGCAGTATGATATCTTTAACAATCTGCTCATATATTTATAGTATTTGATAACATTTGTATTTCTGTGTATAAAATTCAGGTTAATAGAAGTACCATCTCTCAACACTTCACATTTTACTTCAAAACCTAATGCAAAAATTCAAAATGGTAATTATTATGTTGCCAGAGCTCAGTTGTTCCTTTGTTCCTTTCAGTTTGTATTTTTGTCTGTTTTGCTGCCATTTTGTTCCTGCTGCCTGAGCCCTGGTCCCTGATTGGTGGAGCATCCTTCACCTGGCCCCGCCTCCAGCCTCCTCCCCCTTATTTTAGAAGATCACAGCACCTGTTCAGGGCTGCTGGTCTTTGTGGTCAGTCTGCCAATGTGTCTCGTTTGTGTCAGTCACTTTGTGTTTGTACTAGTACGTGACTTTTGTGTGTTGAGACACTCGTTCTGGTTTAGTTAATTCTGTTTTGTGCCTTTTGATTTGGTCACTCGATTCTGTTTGTGGGTTTGTGGTTTTCTTTGGGGACATTCGTGGTTTTGGTTTATTTTTGTGTCCCTTATCGTTTTGTGAACCCACGTGACCCGTTTTAGCACAAAACTTGGTTTATGTTAATCCCGTTATGTTGTTTCTTAACTTAGTTTAGTTATGTACATATTTTATCATGTTTTGTTAAGTTAAACCTTTTACACACCTGTTAATTAAACCTTACTTATTTATTCCATTTTCCACCTTGGTGTTTTTTTTTTGTTACTTCCCACACCCTAGCTGAGCTGGGTCGTAACATCCTTTGATACAGATGCTATGAATTGTAAAGCAAACTGTCTCATCTGGCAAGTGACAACATAGTATATATGAAACCCCATTTAAAAAAAAGGTTTCAGGAAATTTTTGATACTTAATTGAGTTTTTAGTCTTGTATATGTGCAGTATTTTCATCTATACATGACTACAATGACCAAAAGGAGGTTTAATATAAGGTGTGTTAAACCTACTTTTTAAATCTATTGTATCATGTGTTTTTATCATGCTATGTTATATAAAACACACACACCACTGCACGTCCCGGACTGACTTAGTGAACTTGATTAAAACTAGAACTCTTTTGGAGTATCACTGTCTTCCCCCTCCCCCTCCGTCTCCATCCCCACCCCCCAGATGTTGTCCGCTCGGCTTTAGATTGTTTTGGTAGCAGCTATAAATTAGGCTGAAGCGATTAGTGCAGTGTGAAACGTGATTACATAGTGTAGCGTTGCTGATTTGTCGAACAGATGCCCTCTACCAGCTCCACTCGGGTAGGTTACGCTGTTAAAACGCAAGTCTACCGCACACATACGCGCATCGCCGAGACTCCCAGCAGACGTATACAGGTTAATTGCCTTGATTGTGGATATAGCTCCCAACGTACCGCCGGGAACGCAAACCTGCAAGTCCATTTGTTATTGTGTTAGCTGTTAGCAATCAGCTTCATCCTCGCCTACACACATATTCATGCATAGGCTGTTTGTCATCAGGTCTGCTTCTAAATAGAGGGCGCACATAACGGGGCCAGCTGGGAGGCCGCAGTGACGCTGTCGATTTTGGGTTTGATTTTTAGTCATATTTGGATTTAAAGTGGATGATTAGCTGTTTAAATGATTTGATTTTAGTCATATTTGGATTTAAAGTGGATGATTAGCTGTTTAAATGATTTGATTTTAGTCATATTTGGATTTAAAGTGGATGATTAGCTGTTTAAATGATTTGATTTTAGTCATATTTGGATTTAAAGTGGATGATTAGCTGTTTAAAATGTTAACAGAACATTTACTCATTCTTAATCAGAATATGTGAAAAAGTTAATGCCATCTGGTTAGGAATGTGACCAGAGATATCCCATACTGGAGGGGTTTTCATCAAAGAGCGCTCAGATTATGCTATTTTCTGATCTACCAGTATGTTATGTTGTTTCCTCATCAAAAAACATACTGGAGTTACATTTTGTTTCAATCACAAATGTTCAGCACACAATGTCTGCATATTTAAGTGTTCTTATTTCAATCTGAACACTCTATTCCACCTTGCGATGTCATGTTTTGGTACAGGAAGTGCTCCAAAGCGTATTTAAACTTGATAAACCTTTACTAAAATCATTTGGATGATTTCAACCTTGGAACTAAACTGAATCTACTACCTGAACTGGGGAGTGTAACTGTTTCAGATGCTGCTGTTCCAGTTTGGACCGCGGTGCCCCCTAGTGTCGAGGACCTGGACCCCTCCCTCCCTTCATGTCCTGGTGTAATCTGTCCTCGTCCTGTTAGATCAGTAGTTTCCTTCTGCCAATAGCTTTGGTCTACAGATCTACAACCTTATTGGCAGTGGACTCGTCCTGGTCATCTATGCCTGTCCATCCATGGGAGTGGATCTCTCCTTCACGGTGGTTCTCCCTGAGGTTTCTGGTTTTTTTCCCACTGGTTTTTTTTTTCAAGTTTTTCCTTGCCGAAGAAGGAGGGTCTAAGAACAGGAGATGCTGCCTGCTGGTTGTTGGACATTCTGTTTTTTTGAAT
>KN506140.1:0-10409 GCA_000787155.1 Scartelaos histophorus
AACTCATGCGCTCCGTCCATTTTCATTAGCCCAGACTTTGCCAAAGAGCGTAATGAGTCAAGATGGTTTCTGCTGCGAGCGTTTGTGTTCGTGACAATTGAAAATGCCGTTCTAAGTGCACTTATTTTTCAAACAAATGAGAAATTACGCATCTTGGTCTGCATAATTGCGCATCCCTTGCTATTTTTATTTGAAAGCTTCAAAATGCACTAATACAAATGTAATATTCACTCGGGAAATGCAGGAAGTGATGTGTTTCTGTGCCCTGGACTGACACCCGGAAAGTAATGCACTTTTTTGATTTGTTTTTGAGAATAATAAGGATATTTTAATTCACTTACAGACTTAGTATTTTGCACTTTGTTGCTAAGGAACTAAATTAAGGATTTTTTTTTTTTTTTTTTTTTAAATGTTTATTTTTTTTATTGATAATTTTTTTTATTTTTATTTATGGTCCTATAGGTTTTATTACAGCCATATGACACTACAACATGCAGATTGTGAAATAGCAATAATAATAATGGGGATGTATAACACTTAGTTGGTAAAATTGGGAGTATTAATAGCAAAACTAAGAAAAAAATCCAGGCAAGGAAAATGCACTAAAACTACCCTTAGGCCTGGAAGGGTTAAGAGCTCTTTTCTCAACCGGAAAACACTCTGTTCCGACTTGTGCTGCTGTGGTCGTACAAGAAGTGCTCTGCTGTATTTTAACAATCCATACGTGAATGCCATAATTGCAGATCTCAGCTAAACTAAAGCTTTAAAGGCGGCTGTTAACTTGAAAACTATTGCTTCACGGCATCACAAGGAACATATGGCAGTTTGTGTTTGAAAGAAAAGCACAAATAACAGGAAGTAACATGGGAAAATCTCTTCAGCACTGAAAATCCACACTAGGAAATGGCCCCTACAATTTTTCTAATAGTTTAAACTGTAATTAAATTAAATAAAGGTGTTATAAACTCCAATCTTTAATATAGTGATGTTAACTGTGTTTTAGTCTAACCTGTCATGAGACGTGAAATAACTTCTCGCTAACCATTCCAGATATTTTAAGCTTTCTTAAAACCTTCACTTTACCCATTTCACACCTGTCTGGATGTTGTGGACAGGGCCTAAAATTGCCCAGTGATCACGTCAAGTAAAAATGATCTTCCACTCAAACAACCTCAGATTTCGTTTTGTTTTTTGTGGATACTTACTGTTCGTTTTCATTATAGAGTTTTCCAATGGCCCACGCAATGATTATGGGGCACGGAATACCTGGAAAAACAAAATGTATGTGAGAAAATGTATATTATATTCACTGTGGGGAAGTAATTAAATGAGAAATACATATTTATATATTGAATACAGATTTTGACTAGCTGTATTCTGGGAGTTACTCATTTCATTCTGTGGTATTAAGAAGATTTGCTTTTCTAAAATCAAATAAATACAATGTGATACTTAAAGGTGCACTGTGTCACTTTTCTGGCGGAGAGTTCATTACTTGATGTTTGAAATTAATGATTAAAATATTGTATTAAAATGACCGATCTTGTATTTATTTAATTAAATGTGTTTTGTGGTTTAAAAGTACCTTGAAAATCTGGTATTCTCACTCCTCAGATCTGACCTGTAACTTAAAGGTTCATTGTGTAACTTTTAGGAGTGAAAGGTCCGTCAATGCTCGTCTCCATGGCGATGCTACTGCTTCGTCTGGAATGTTTCACAGAGTGATATTAAACCTTTCTATCTTTCTTGAGCTATAAAACCACCTGTAAGTGTAAAGTTGAGCTGTTTAATGTCGTACTGTGGAACATTCCAGGCAGAGCGATAGTGTATCCATAGAAACAAGGAGGTGACGAATTCCCAAGCAAAAAGTTACATAGTGAAATAAGAATACACTAAACTGATTGAGACTTGCAATATAATGTTACAAATACATTTTAGTACAAGTATTAAGCATTCTTGTTGTGTACTGTCTACATCTAATTATAAGTTTTATTGACCAAGAATCAGGAAGTTAGCATGGAGTTAGCATGCTAGTTGTTCGCTGTAATGTTATGACCTTAAAAAATGATCAAAATATACAGTATTTATAGAAAGACACAGAAAACTAAGTTAAGGCTACGTTTATATGATGAACAGAAGACGCAAAAGTGGCGTTGGGTCTTCACTTTTTATTCCGCATTTAGACTAGCGTTTTTGGGAGGAAATCTGCGGCTGCATGCAGCTAGGTGGTGCTGTGATGCACTGTTGTACTGTATGTATGTGATGCAAACACATGCAAAACGTGAGCAGATCCGACTAGTGTAGACGGAAATACTACAGCGGAGTGTATTCAACTTTTCCACTCTGGAGGGTGTTTTTAAGCCCCAAAAACGCCATCACCGTCTAAACAAAAGGCTCTTCTGATAAAATATTTTAGCGTTTTTAGCATCATGCATTCTAGTATAGACTTCTACCGTTTGCATGTTTGAATGTGGAACCAAAACCCTTAAATAAAACAACAAAACACAACAACAAAGTAAAAAAATAAATAAATAAATAAAAAATACCCACAACCCCCAAAAATTATTGTCTCTACATAAAAACCACAAACAAAAACAGAAAAAAATAAAAAATAAGGCTATTCTAAGAAAAAGCTAACCACCCAGCATATGAGCAGAAGCTACATCCAGAGACAATAATGCCAGACTCGTGCTATTTAAAGGCTCCTCGACGGAACTTAAGAAGCAAACAAAAACATGAATAATTATGACGCTCGGAATGCATAAGGTAAGTGAGGAAAAAAACTTGAATCGCTGCAAAAATAAATGAGGTCTTGTTTTCTCATTTTTAAAACAGTAAACACCAGGAACAGAGCCTTTAACCAAGCTGTATAATTGCATTCCCTGTTCATTTACGAATTGGTTTTGACCGAGCCTCCGTCTTTTGCCTTTCAACGAGAAATCAAAAGGAAATAACTAAAGACTAAGCCCCGAGCAAGAGCAGTTCAAGGGACCTCACTCGTCTGTAGTCTGTGAGCTATAAGCGGTTGCTAATTGCTTTAACATGGTCAACAACAACTATTACATCACAAAGTCTTCAAAAAGGGGAAAGAAAGGGTAGAGCGTGATTGAATTAGCCTTTAATGTATTCCTCTTCCCGGCATGCATCAGGACACGATTCATTTGACACACTTCTATCACCGGCTAATGAATGCTAATTAAATATTGCTATGGTCTAATGTGGAAGGTGTAACGGGAATTCTTGACCTATTAACATATTCCATACATTAGCCAAGGATCATTTCTGTGTGGAATGCTGCACTGTGATATCTATTCGAGTTTGAATTAAAAGAACGGTGCGGGATCTTATTCATTTATTAAAGATGAATGAATTTGTCGAGAAAAAAAAAGCAGCTCTCAGGGTCAAAATGAGACTAACGTATACTGTCTGCATTTAATCTTACAACCAGGAAGAGTCGTATTCGCGTGATAATTTTTGTTAGCATTACTGTTAGGGTAAAACTACGCAATGGTCTCGTAAAGGGATAGTTCGTTTTTTTTTAATATGAATCTGTCTGGCATCCCCGTCAGCAGTGTGGTGCATAAACACCGACTTACCCCCGACAGTGATGCGAACAGAGAGAAAATAGCGGCAAGCAATTTGGACTTTTTCGTGAACAACAGTTTTGTGATGCAAATGTGTCACTCTTTTGAACACATATTGTTTTGAGAAGGAAAATGCTTTATTTTCAGGACCCCAGTTAACTTGCCGGAACTACTTTCGCCAGCACCAAAACCGGGCGAGAACTCGGCTCACTGGACGATGTCGGGGGTAAATCGGCGTTTATGCACCACACTGTGACGGGGATGACGTACAGGTTCATGTCAAACACCCACTATCCCTTTAAAGGTGTGAAAAGTGCTTATAAATTCATCATGGTGAATAATTTGGAAATAGGAATACGTTAGGAAAGTGACTGATGACGCTGGATCACTGCAAGCTGCTTATAATAGACTAGTTCTGTTTTTAATTTATTTAAAATCAAGTACTTTAAAATGTTCAATATATTACATATAAATATATACAATATTACACATAAAAGAAAAAAGGTGCAATTACTTGTTAACCAAATGTTACAAAGAAGTGTCATTATGTCTCTAGATGTGCGGAAAAAAAAACCCCTCAGTCGTCCAGGTAGAATCCATAGCAAAAGGAAAATAAATTTGTCAACTGGACAAAAGTTATTTGGTCGAATACATTTCACATTTGACAAATTTATTTTCCTTTTGCCATTATGCCTCTAGTCATTCACTGAAGAATGTGATAAAATATGACAAAAAGAAATGCTAATTGGCACTAGATCTCACAGTTCAATGAGCTGAGAAAGTTGTGTGATCTTAATTTCCTCACAATTATTTTGACACTTTTATTCAACACTGTTCTTAGATGTGAGTCTGGTGAGGCGTGATTGACAGGATCAGATCATCAGGTGACCACAATGATATCCTTCTTTATAAAAAAAATAAAGTAAAATAGAAAGACACATCAAAAATGGAAGTAAAAATGCAGAGTAAAAGACAAAAACAAAAATATTATTTAGTAGCATTGCCAGTTCATTAAGTTTAATATGTTCAGATATGATATTTTACAACCAAAACAGAACTTCATCATTTATAGATGCAACCAACCACCCATAAAACGTGTAATTTCACAAATCCAATATCACATTCACATGTTTTCTCATACTATACAGTCTCAACGGATGCACCCAAAGCATTTTTTATGTCCCTTTTTATTTCTTCAAGTGCCCATTAGCAGGTATTCTTGGACGAGATAGATTTTTCCTCCCATTAGCTCATTCCGATTCGATTGTCATGTGCGATTTCTCCCGGCGGCCGTCTTCCTCTTTTACTCCTCATCGCGGCTTCCTTGACATATCATTAGTCTGTCACTCCTAATCAGGGAACATCTCATTGCATCAGCTTCTATTATCTGTTCCGATGCGTTAGCTTTGAGTCACTTTATTTTGACCTACATGCAGACAAGGATGCCCGCTCCCCCTCCCCTTTTTTACCAACGCTACCTCCATTATCCATATGAGGGCCTAATGACATTAAGTTAGAAGGTTTTCAACACAATTACATGGTGGTTACGGCTCGGGGTGTGGCAAAAAAGTCAAGGTGGTGGATAATTTATGTGGTGCAAGGATGCGGTATCTATGCGTGGAGGATTTTTTTGTTAAAGGTGCACTCGCTGCTCCTCATTTGTGCGAGCAGACGGCCTAAAACGAATTGCAAATGTTTTACTTGAGCGGAGAAGAGCAGTTTAAACCTTTGGGGCTTTATTGGTCTTCGAGCAGCTCTTTTCGCCAGTGTTTCGTCAATTACCGGAAGCAGTGTCGTGGAACCACCTCCTCCGGGCCTCTGATCCTCCCCGCTCAACTCTACGCTCCCTTTAATCGGCCGGCTTGGTTGCGTCATCGCTCGTTCCTCTTAAATCCGAACCCGTATTGATGTGGTTTCTGCTCGCTTAGTGATGTTCCCAATCGGCGTCTTACAGGCAGGACCTTTCGCTCCAAGTTCTCCAAGCGCCTTCCGCAATGACCGCCACGGGAAAACCCAACAACCCACTTCCACCGTCAGGTTCAAAGTTTTCCAGCCCTTCTGCTGGATTTCAAAGACCAGGAACTGATACTATTTCCCTTGCTTTCGCTCATGTGCCTCCTCGATCATTTCCTCCCAGGGTACAGTTCATTCCACAAGAGCCTGTTCAGTCGTCTTTGACCAAATTGCAATATCGAGCTGGAGGTTGGAAATAAAGTTGCTGATCATAATGGAAACAGGTTAAAAGTGAGATCTATAGAGAAGCAAGTCTGCGTATGGTAAAGAATTTATGTTTTTCAAGGTATTTAATGTCTGTAGTTGAACAAATGAAAGGAAGATACAGTATGTCCAAGGCCTTCTCTACCCTACATCTCCATGGAGAACGTAGCAGACCTTCCACCTTAGAAGTTACACAGTGTACCTTGTATATTTTATTGTTTGATTTCATAGTAGAATATGACAAAACACATAAATATACAGAACAAATGGTCAGTTGTCATCCATTTTTTTAAAGAAAGTCCCTCAATGTGGTACCATTTACGTGTAAAGTTGCCATGAAGATCAAATATTTGGTATGTCTTTCTGTACTATATGACCAGTTTTTGGCAGCTCATACACCATTATTTTTCTTTGTGTTGAGAATTCATTGTGTCTGGGCTTTTCGAGCAAAATTAATGGCATTTATACTCTCCAATAAATACAGCTTAAGTCCAAATACAGAGACATTTTCCTTAAGCACCCTCACTGAAACTTAAGTGAGAGTTTCCTAGTAGCTGAGTGTTCATTTGTGTAGACAAGCTCGAGACACGTCTGACCTTTCCTAAAATGAAAATGACTCTTTGAATAAGTCCATGCTGCTTAAATTTCAGCATGGACTCACTAAATTTAATCTTTTAAATTATTTACTTATTTGACTCAGCCTCTTGGGCTTAGTCAAATAAGAAATGTACACGCTGTAAATGGTAAAGACAGCAATACTAAATTTAATATTTTACAAAAAATAATAAATGTTGCAGCTAATGCCTCTTGGGCTGAGTCAAATAAAGAATGTAGACGCTGTAAATGGTAAAGACAGCAACATTCAAAACAAACTAAAAATAGAATCGCAATAAGATATTTTTCCAAAACCTTTCAGTTAGTAAAAAGACTTTTCCAGATTTTCTTTGTCATATAATAAAGTAAAATGTGTTTTACAGAACAGATAAGTTGTAAAAGCATCTTAAGGGTCAAAATAAACCCGCGGTGTGTTGTCTGCAGCTAATTAGAAAGCATTTTTATTGGTTGTGAACGAGGAAGTAACACCGGTGCGCTGTTAGCATGCTAGTTTTGGCCCAAACTCCACTTTTGTCCCTGAAAACTGTCACAGGAAATATAAGGATGTGTTACGTTTTGATAATAGGAAATAACTCTTGACCACTGCAAATAGTTCTTGAGCTTGGTTAGTGCAGCGTTCCTCTAGTGTCTGAATGCTGCCATTGTGTCCTTGGGCAAGACACCTAACCTACCTTGCCCCTGATGTCGGCGAATACTGATGTATATGTGAATGGGTGAGCATTTCCTTGATTTAAAGCGTTTTGAGTGTCTTGAAAGTGGAAAAGCACTATATAAAAAATATGACCATTTACCATTTCCGAAGTTTTTAAGACTGTGAAATCAGTAAATGTCAAGTAGATGTATATATTATTATGGAATTAAAGTGTGAAAAGAGCTTTATTTGTGTACTTACACCAGCCGATGAAGAGGAAAACCCACTTGCGGAGCTTGTCTGTAGAATACGTCATGACGATGGCCGTGTGCAGATAACAGCCCTCCACAAACATCCAGAAGAAGTTGGTCACCACAAAGTAATTATAGATGGTGGTGATAAGTCGACACCAGGGCTGCAAAACATAATCAAACGAAGTGTTAAAAATTACTCAAGATTCAAGATCTCTTTCACATTTGCACAGTTAACAATAGTGGCTAAAGTATGTCAGAAGTTTCTACAGCTCATATAGAGTATTCAGACTGATGTTTTATTTTTCCTATATTATACAAAATTGAGCTTTAAGCCATGTTATAATGATGCTACCTCCTCACAAACATACCTGGAGTTGTGTTTTGTTTTTCATTCAGTCGTAGTTTTCAGGTTAACGGTGCCTTTTACCTTGAGTTAAGTAGAAACTGGCAATTTCGGGGCTGAAATGATCTAATTTATTCTGCTGAAGGTGTGTGAAGTAGAGCACTTCCTGTATTACCACATGACATCATAAAGTGAAGCAGTGTTTTCTGTTTGAGTGAAGAACTCAGCCTAAATATGCAAGCAGAAGTAGAGCAGTGGCTATGTTCATAAACACCTACATCTGATTTCTGTAGTTTAGTTTAGTTCTGTAGTTTAGAGATAATTTAACTGACGTGCAAACTGCAAACTCTAAAGTGACTGAATAGAGGGACCCTGATTAGAACGAAATCAGTAGACTTATCATTTAATTAATCGTATTAATTTCACTCCAGAAATGTGACAATAATCAGATTTTGAGGGTGCATGTAATCACAACCAGTGTTAATCCTGGGCTACCTGATTTTTTAAACTGTGAAACTAATGTTAGCAACTCCTCTGGCTCTTGATTTTATAATGTACTTATATAAGTGACTTTGTGAAGTCAACTTTTTACCCTGTTATAACAGTGTTTACTCAAAGTTGTATTTGACTGTTTATTAGTGCTGTATTGTCCTGCATTTAAGGCTCAAATGCTGTAAAAATGTCTGTTTTCACTGACTGCCTATCTCCACCCACAGCTCTGAACTTAAATGCTTTTTATTCAAGTGGAAGTGAAGATTATTTGAAGTGTGGATTATTTATTTCACTTTATGCAACAGTTTACCAAAAATAAAAACATTATGATGTATGTAGTATATTGGATTTAATTACAGAATTCCCCACCAAAGACATAGTAAGTGCTCTGTAACTATAACTATGTAACTATATGGAGGGACCATGCTCCCATGGAAACAAACAGTTAAAACTATACTCTGGAACATTCTCCATGGTGATAGACACGTTTTATGGGATACTGTGGAATATTACAGCCCAATGAACATCATCCATGGAAAGAAGCAGGCCAAATAGAGTTGTGGAGACACTCAGAAAAAATGTTTGGTATTTCTTTACAGTGCAATATAAACTGAAAATGTTCAAAATGTTTTTAGTTACACACAGTGGGTCCATCACCTGATTGTTTTTATGGATGTGTCTCTGCCTGGAATGTTCCACAGCATGGCATTAGACAGTTTTACTACATTTATTCAATTATAGGTGATTTTATTTACAGTTTTACTAAATTTATTCAATTATAGGTGGTTTCATAGCTTAAAAATACCAAGAAAAACAAAGATTCTGACTGAGTGTGGCTGAACTTCCACAGATCTGACCTGTAACTTGGTCTGGTTTGGTCTCCATGAAGGTAGAAAGGTTTAATACCACATTGTGACACATTCCAGACAAAGCAATAACATCTCCCTGATGTAACTTGGTCTGGTTTGGCCTCCATGAAGGTAGAAAGGTTTAATACCACATTGTGAAACATTCCAGACAAAGCAATATCATCTCCCTGGAGAAAAGCAATGCAACTTTAAGCTCTTTACATATCGTATTTTTCTACTTCAGTTTTCATATATTTGCTTCATTGCCCATTGAACTTGAGTAACATCAAACCAGCTGACGCACTCCTCTTTCACTCTGCTTTTTATTAACTGTGGAATGGGGATGAGAGTTGAACAGGTTTGGAAAAATACCATAAAAGCATATCTCTGCGGCGTTACCTCATTGCTCTCGTGGACATTGTGGTCGATGAGTTGCAGGAGAAACCACATAATATTTCTGAGAATGAAGGTAGCGATGAGGTTCCAGTGAATGATGTTACGCAGACATCGTATGCTCCTGGAAAACAAGCACAAAAGCTAATTATAAGAGCTGTGGAAATGTCACCTTCACCGTTTTGTTTAGCGGCGAGAACAGAAGCTTGTGCAGTTCTTTACAGCCAAATGAGCTGCTTTGTGCACTCGCTTCTTCCTGTTTGCTTATCCAAACTTCTTCTGCAAAAAGGTAATTTGATAGACCCAAAATGTGAAAGATATGGGTAGAATATGTGATAACTTTATATAACATTTTGGTTAAAGGTCCTATATTTTGCAAAATTAACTCTTGTGAGCGTTAAGCCATGTTATAATGTTGTTACCTCATCAAAAACATACCTGGAGCTGTGTTTTGTTTCATTCACACGTGTTTGAGGAACATTTTATTATTAATATGTCTACACCCAAACCTCTAAATCAGGAGTGTCGAACATACGGCCCGGGGGCCAGATCCGGCCCTCCAAGACCTTTAATCTGGCCCTCATCTGATTTTCTACTAAAATGTTTTAATTATATTTTCGATTAAAATATTGGTAATTTCATGCGCTGCTTAGCATAGGAGCGTCTCCAGCGCATCTGTGCATGGCCGCCTCCCTCCAGAGCAGCACAAATGAAGACCTCCTTCCAAACGCTCTTAAAGGACTATTGTTTTGTCTGTTGACCGTAACACAGGGTTCCCGCAGATCTTAAGAAGTCTTAAAAGCACCGAATCTATGAATTTGGAAATAATACCATAAAAAGCCTTGAAAAACGTCTTGAATTTTTATATCTCTGTCTTAAAATTTGTGCAGAACGTAACTTCTCCTTATCGCATTTCACTTCAAAAGATTAATTTGTCACCACCATTATTTGGTTAAATAACATATCCTAAATAAAGAGCGGCGGAACCAATAATTGAGAACACAACGCAGCCCCGGGTCAAAATACTCCAGA
>KN506140.1:28365-38851 GCA_000787155.1 Scartelaos histophorus
TTCCTGCTAACCTGAGGCACTGCTCTGTTTGAAGCTGTTACAATACAATGTGGCCATACAGAATTGACGACAACAAAGGTGAGCTGATTTGTGCCGTTAAAAAGTCTCTCACACATGAATTTACAATCACAAGTTAGCTTAAGTTTTTCAGTTAGTCACTAGTTGTTGATGTTTTTTTATATTAAAAATCAAACACTTAAACATAAAACCTCATATAGATCACAAGCTCCTGAAAATGGTTAAATCTGTCTTGCATTTTTGTTGAGTTGAACTTTTCAGACAAACTTAAAACTCATCAGGCTACGTTTGCTAAACATACCACCATAGACATGGATACAGAAACCCCCCACAATGTAATATCTCCTCAAAGTATCAATACAAGATTTATATTTAGAACAATTTATAAAAATATATATAAAAAAAAAAAAGTCTCCTCGAGGGCTCCTTTGTCAACTTCTTCTTCTTCTATCACAGTAAACGTGCTTAAAAATCCATTTCTGTCCCGTTGACCACTACAATAGACATTTTTGACAAAGAAATCAATAGGAGCACATTTTCGGGAGTGAATTTGAAAGCTGACAATGGCTGAAGCTCCAGAGGGAAATTCCGGCACAGAGAAAAGAAAGCCTCTTATTTTGTCACAGTATTTGCATATTTTCAAAAACCCTCTTTCTATAATCAACTCTGAAACGTTTGAATGTTCCTTGTGCATTTTTACGGCGCACACACTTTCAAAAGAAGCTCTTATCTTAAAGTAAAGTGAGGAAAGCCCAGGAGGTTGTATATACGCATTATGTTTAGCTTCTTGTTCTTTTGTTGAGTCTTTGATAGTCATCTTTTTTCTTTTGTTGTTTTGAATGTCAACCTTATGAGTTATGGTGCCTGCTTTATCTGAGGAAATACCTTCCAGTTTCTATGAATTGCAAATCACAGTGAACAAAGCTGCATTTAAAGGTACACTGTGTAACTTTGCAGGTATCCGCTATAAGCTTGTTTCCATAGAGATATTATTATTATTGTTGCTTTGCCTGAAAGCTTTCACAGTGACTTTAAGCACATCTAAGTTGCTTTTATTCAATTATATGTATTTTACTGCTCGAAAAAACATGCATTCCTACAATGAGTGAGCGTGCAACTTCACAGATCTGACTTGTAACTTGCAGGTGAGGTTACACAGTGCACCTTTAATGGTATGTACTCCCTGCTACTGGCTAATCAAGTTCTATGTACGAGAGTTTGTGGGAGTATTTAGTTACATGTATATGTGTCAATGACGTATAAGGATTTTCAACAGGCAAATTTTAAAATGTAGTTTCTAGGCACCTTTTTTCCAATATTTACAATGTCAGGTGCATAAATTTATGTTTGACATTTATATTAAGCATTTTTAGTGTTTTTTTATGCACATGAATTGGCTACAAGCTTAAAAAATGTAATGTGGTGCGACCGAGAATAACATTAACATTGTTTTATTAATCTAAGCTCGGAGTAATATGAACATTAAGATAAGATAAGATAAGATTTGCCTTTATTAGTCCCACAGTGGGGAAATTCCAGTGTTGCGACGCACAGTTCAAGAACAGCAGGAAATGGTAATATGCAATAAAACAAGATTATAGATAATGGCTTAAAAATAAATATAAAAAATAGACTTAAAAATAGACTCTAATGTAACACATTGTTTTGGTGGAGTAAATATATATATATAGTGATATTTGAAAACATGAAAGCATGAGATTTGGAAAAAATGGACACGTTCAGACAATATTTGTTTGAATATTATGGGGGAAATATCGATTAAAGAAAGATTAAATTTCATGTGGGACTACAAAATATGCCAAAAAAGAAAGAAAATTAATTTGATTAGATTTAAAGTCATTTTAAATCAGCAGTTAAGGGCAGACGATCGCACCACATGACATTTGGACACTTTAAGGACAAAAATCATGCAGAATAACTAATGATTTGTGAAAAAAATGATCTGGTTCCATGGAGGTCAGAGGTACTACAGGTATGTGGTAATTTATTATGAAATTTGAACCTTTTTAACTGAAGAAATTGCAACTGGACACACGTCATGTCACTGACCCTCACACATTAAGAAACTGTTATGTAAGATTTAAATTCTAGAGGTGCGTAGTGTAACTTTTGTGGCAGAGGGTTTACCAAATGCTTTTCTCCATGGAGATATTATTGCTTTGTTTGGAATATTTCACAGTATGGTTAGGGTTAGGGTCACAGGTCAGATCTGTGGAGAGGCAACTGCACTTACTGTCTGCTTGTCTGGGTATTTTTGAGCTATAAACGCACTCATAATTGAATAAATATAAATTAGAGCAGCTTAATGTCATACTGTGGAACATTCCAGGCAGAGCAATGACGGAGACGGACCCCCCCAAGTGAAAAATGACCCAGTGCAACTTTAAATTTCATAAACTTGACTTTTCTGTGTCCATAGATATGACGTACATGTTCTAACCAAACACAGCTTTTACTAATAGCAATTACAATGCTGATTTCTGGCATGTTTTGAAGTTATAATTTGGTGTTTTGGTTCTCAAGACAATTATCTAATCAGAAAGCAGAATGAGCCTCACATGAGTTTCACATTTGGGTTGCCAGTTTCAATGCTGAGGGGTGTAGGAAATATATTGTTCTTTTTATAATTAAAACAAGAAAAATGTGTCGGAAAGAAAAAGTTAGTTTTTACACAGAATTTTACAACAGAATCTCTTTTAATCTGCCATATATTTTCAATAGATACTGATACTGATGCCAGATACGACAATAAATTAGCCTAATGCTGGTTTTCAGATGACTTCACAACATTCTATAGGCTAATATGATTTAATACAGAAGGGGCACAGCTAAAATATTGTTCCACTACTGATTTTTCTTGTTATAAAGCATGGTCTTGGGTCTAGCAAACAATACAAATGATGAGGTTCCTTATTTGGGCATTTATTCTGATATTTCATGATAAAGTACAATGTGATCAACAAGAAAAACTGGTTCTTGCCCCTGAAATTGGAAAAAAATATGGCATCATCACATTGTAGAATCTGAAAATCACCATTAGCTGACGAGATTTAGTTAATTCCACAAAGTTCATGCGATACAAAATGATCCAAATCTCGGCTAAAACAGTGGCAGATCTTACGGGGCGTTGCAGCTCCCACTAGTATTACATAAAGCAGAGCACGTGGATGCACCTGCACTACAAGCCGTGACCTTATTGTACATTGATTTGATGTTGAGCTTAACAATAGTCCGGGCACAGAACTGTCTCAATGCTCCGAACTCAAGCGGGATGGCGAGGCTGTGTGGAGAACGGGCTATTGGCTTTACTAATGGGGCCCTAAGCGTGTCCATTGATCAGGTGTCATGTGGTATTTGTCGGGAGCGTTGGCGAAGTAGGGGGCTGTTTAGATCCAAACGTCCCAGGTCCCCAGTGTTATTAACAAATCAAACAAATCAAGACATCTCTGGGACTTTCTCTCAGCAATTCAGGCTCAGGTAGTGACAAAGAATAGAAAAACACGGCTCAGCATAAAGACAAATAAGAAATAGATAATGTGCACAATCCATTCTTATATTTTAAATATTATGACTATTAATTTTCACAATAAAGTTGCATTGTTTATACACCCAACAACAGAACATTTGGGTCTACCTGTTTGCACCTTTGACATCCTTACGCTTGGACTATAAAATTAACAAAATGGCGGACTCCCTAAACCAATTAACCAAAAGCCGTTAACTTGTACAGACAAATGGCTGCAAATTCAGTGATGACATAGTCAAAAATACGTCACAGGAAAGGCGGAAATCTGCATGGGTTGAAAAATACAAGTCAAACTGTATATAAAAATATCTCGGCAGAACCTGTAATGCTTAAAATACACTTTCTGCACTCCTTAATACCACAATTACTTAACTAAATACATTTAAAGGGCAAAAAAGATGATTTTGCATGATGTCCTTTTTAAGATTTTGCTAATTTGACATTTATTGATTTCCTAATGGGTCATGAGCTGCAGACATCACATATACGCGTAAAGATAATGTCATAATATTGTTGATTTTGATTCTTTTTTATTTCAGTTTTGTGCCAAGAGAGAAAGACAAATCATACACATACCACACATTCATGTTAAACAACAAGGAAGAGGAAAAAATTTATATTAACCAACCCCTATTTATTACATAGTTTCAAAAAAATATTTAAATGATGTGGTTTCTGTACATTGGTGACAAAACTTTACATATATTTTTACATATGGCAAAATAAATTACATACTAAATATAATTTTAACCAAATTTCTTGCTCTTTTTGTATTGTACTGTCTTATGGTCGTACAAACTAATAATAATGATGAAGAAGGCAAGAAATGTATTGTTTATGATAGTTCTAAAGGGCCTAAACTTGTCTAATTTACTCAATAGTTAGGTTATTCAATGCTTCAGACAAGACATGTTAAAGCCATATTGAGGAACATTTCTGTCAACACAATAACATCATGGAGACAAGCAGGTGAAGGAGTTCAGCCATAACCTGATCAACCCCTGTTTCATTTATGGTCACGTCATCTTTCATTGGGCATCACAGTTTTTTGTCATCAGACCTGGTTTTAGATCAATATTGTGATTTAAAATGTGCAAATTCCAACATAATAATCCATAGATGTCATAGATCAGGACTATACAGGACACACAAGATCAATATATCTTCCTTAAATGCTAATTGTTAACTGTAAATATGCCAATCTCCCGCTTCATTTTCCAGTCGAAACAATCCTCTGGAGCTTTAAACAGCTCTTTCATCTGTCTCCATTACTCGGCACGTTTATTTGGCCTAAATCTCAGCACGCATTGTCACCCTGCGCTTTATCCACAAGTGGTGTGTCTCTGCGGAGAAGACAGCGGCTAACAGCTTGAGCTAATTATACAGTAGCAGCTCTGTGTTTCCAGATAAAAGCACCCATTTCTGCAGGCATGGCTCCCGCAGCGAGAGGGGAGAGGGTGGGAGGACGTGGTGGGGGTGTCCTGGAGCATCGTCTGAGCTACGGCTAATCAGAGGCAACAACACATGCTCCACTGACATCTGTGCACGAGCTTATTACATCATGAACAAAGACGAGGTAATAGCCTGAACTAACTTCGCTTATTAGATCACTTTTCTGGTGATTTGTCTCTGTGGAGATGTTATTGGAATGTTCCAAAGTGTATTGGCCTGCTTATCTCCATGGCGATATACAAGTTTAAAGCCAGGAAATGCAACATGTTCCCAACAACATTTAACAGGCAGGAAGCAGAAGTGGACAAAGTGATCTTGTCACTTTTGAATAAGGGACCTGGGCCAAATAGCTTGTGCGCACTGAAGTGTTTGTTCCATGGGAGCACAATAAGATCTGGATGATAAACCAAAAAGGACGCAGTATTTCAAAGGTCTGCACTGACAAAGGATCATGGTCTATGTAGTTTTTTAGTATTTTGAGCTAATGCTGCGCCACAGAAAGGCAAGTTTATTGTAAAGCACAATTCATACACAAAGTAAATTATGGGATAAGAAAAACTTAAATCTCTTCAGCCTACATGTCCCATCATGCACCATGTGATACACCGTTGAACAAAGACAAGATAGATAAAACAGGTTTTCAGTACAGTGAGCATGAGAGTTGGCAGCTTTGTAATACTTATAATATATATTTGGTTTAATCTGTCATATATTTTCAATAGATACTGATACTGATGCCAGATACGACAATAAATTAGCTTAATGCTGGTTTTCACATGACTTCACAACATTCTATAGGCCTATAGGATTTAATACAGAAGGAGCACAGCTAAATTATTGTTCCACTACAGATTTTTCTTGTCATAAAGCGTGGTCTTGGGTGTAGCAAATAAATGAAATGATGAGGTTCCATATTTGGGTATTTATTCTGATATTTCATGATAAAGTACAATGTAATCAACAGGAAAAACTGTCTCTTTCCCCTGAAATTGGAAAAAATATGGTACCATCATATTGTAGAACCTGAAAACCACCATTAGCTGATGAGATTTAGTTAATTCCACAAAGTTCATGTTATACAATTTTTGGAAAATGATCCAAATCTCGCCTAAAACAGTGTCAGATCTTACCGGGTGTTGCAGCTCCCTGACTAACCCTAAGCATTAAAATTCCAGAATGTTAAAACCCGCAACTATTTGTGGATACCCGACCCGGTGCAGGACTGTGGACCACCCCTTCCAGCCTGATGTTACTGCAGAGTATCAGTATCAAAGTATCATGATCATTTCTTTAAGTCATATTGAAAAAATCCATAATTCATTAAGCTAACAAAAAGACGTAAGTGGGCAAACATCGTATTACATTCCTATGCAAATACATCAGCCATGACATTTCTCCTTTATCCGGATATTTTTTTTAACCACAGAAGCAAATTAATAATTCAACAGTATTTATTATATATTACATTTTCAGTCAATCACCACTCACTCATTTGCATGCTGGATGGTGGAAGTGACACATGGCTTTTGTTCTCCTGAAAACAAACTAAAAAAAGAACAGACCCTGTGAAGTCCTGGCGCGATATTTGAGAATATGTTAATAACGTCTGACTCACCAACCCCAGACCCACTGCTAATGCCCCCAAGGCCTTTTGCAAATGATCACTGTATCTTCCCCACTTCCACAGGCCACCATTTTAATAAAACTGAGAGAATAACATTACTGCAAAAAATAAAAAAAGCTACAAAATTTCTACTCACTCGCCTCCATATCTCAAGGCTAAAATGTATAATATTAAATGTATTCATGTTTAAATGTAATTATAATAGCAAATTGCTCTCAGGGTCAAACATTAGAAGTTTTGGATAGTTTCAGAGAAAAGAAAAGTTAAAATTGCTCCATACTTAATGCTGTTACCTTCTCAAAAACATCCCTGGAGTTGTGTTTTGTTTAACTGATTGATTTTTGAGTAATCCTTTATTATTAGTTTAATTGATGTTTGAGTAATCCTTTATTATTGGTTTGTACAAAGCTCAAAATGCTCTGTTACACCTTGTGATGTCATGAAGTGGTAGTTTTCAAGTTAACATCTACATTTTACAGTTTAGTTCAGTAGAGATTAGCAATTCCAATCCAAATGATGATTTCAAATGATTCTACTGAAGGTGTATGGGCTTTAAAAACACAGTGGAGCACTTCCTGTATTGCCACGTGACATCACAAAGTGGAATGGAGTGTCTAAATATGCAGGTTTGTGTGTTAAACATGTGTGAATGAAACAAAACACAACTCCAGGTGTGATTTTAATAAGGAAACATTATAACATACTGTAGATGAGAAAATAACGCAATATTGGTCCTTTAACAATTCAAAATAAAATATTCAGATTCAAAACTGAACTGAAACCCAAATACTAAAACTAGATACTAATTTGACCAGGAAGCAATAGTGTAAAAATGGCATAAATAAGACCAAATTGTACCTTTCCTGAATAGTTGTGGAATGAGTTATATCAGAACTAGTACAAGAAGAAACCACTATTGTTTGATGAAAATGAAAATTTCAGATTCATTGTCCAGAAAACACAATTTTGTTATTATCATTACGGAATCAAAATTGGTTGGTGACACTAAATGAAAATCCTTGTGGTTTTCACGTGTTTCGTCATGATTTAATAAATATTACATTATTTTCTGATCAATGTTATAATGTTTCCTCATCACAAACAGACCTGGAGTTGTGTTTTGTTTCATTCACACATGTTTAACACACAAACGCTGCATATTTAGGCTGAGTTCTTTTCTCAAACATACATACAGGAAGTGTTCCACATTGTTTTTAAACTCCATACGCCTTCGTTAGAATCATTTGGATGGTTTTAACCCTGGAATCTCCGTTGAACAGTGGGAAAAAGTAGCTGTTAATGTGAAAACCCCTTCATGACATCACAAGGTGGAACAGAGCATTTTGAGCTTACGAGTTGTAGATAAAAAAATAATAAAGAATTACTCAAACATGCGCGAATGAAACAAAACACAACTCCAGATATGTTTTTTGAGGACAAATTAACATTCTAATCTAGCTTAAAGCTCAATGAAGTGTAATATAGAACCTTTAATACCTTCAATAAGAGATGTATCAGTAATAAAGTAGTTGAAAAGTAAAAGTATTATTGACCTGATATTAGTAAATGATCTGTATGAGATGATGGTTACTTTTTAACCATGGTTCTATGATGAAACAACAACAAGCCGGTTAAAATAATAGAAAATAATAGTGGGCTGAATCGAAGAATGATTTTAAAATGTTCTTATCTGACCGCTGAGAAGTGAGTGATCACATTAGGAAACACTTTCGGTGAAACAGCCAGTGGTTTAGTGTCATTATAATGTATTAAATGTGCTTTAATAGTGCTAGAGGGCGCTGAAGGGCAAAGGAGCAGAGATACCGCGGACGTCATCAGCATCACACCAAAACATAACCACCCTGAATACAAACTAAATGTCAAAAGGCAGTACAAAAAACTACTTTACTACTATATTTTGCAGTGGGTCATCATAGAGACCAAACCGGGCCACGTTACAGGTCAGATCTGTGCAGAGGCGACCCTGCTTACAGTCAAAATGTTCGGAATTTTTTAGCTTAAAACTACCTGTAATTGAATAAATGTAAGGTAAATCTGCTTAATGTCATACTGTGGAACATTCCAAGCAGAGCAATGACATCTCCATAGAAACAAGAAGGTGACGGACCCTCAACGAAAAAGGTTACTTCGCTTTAAAACAGACCTCAAATCAAACATCTTTCAAAACATGCACGTTTTACTAGGTGGGATCACTGTTGTGGTTGCCAGGTAAGTCCAAAATAATCATTTCACATCACTCATTGTTTCCGCACAAACAAACGCAGTGTTTTCAAGTCCTCCGCGACGCTGTTTACGCGAGTCTCTCAAGCATGAATGTGGGATTATAATTACATATGCCGAGCCGATCCTTGACCCCATTCTCGAGGTTCGTTTTATTGTTATAACCAAACATCCCCCCCACCCTCTCGACCACAAAAGAAGACGATAAGTGGCTCTTCTCACCTAAGGCGCTCGGGTACACTCACGAACATGTTAAGAGCGGTGCTTCCTCTGTCTGTCTCTTCCGGTTTAGGTGATGCCGTCGCCAAAATCTCGCCTCTTTGACTGATTGACTGGAGCTGAAAAACACTTTGACATGAGCGCTAGCCCTCTGCTCACATCCTGGAGCTCTGGGCTGCTTTCCTCATATTCTACTATTTCTATTTTGTGTCGTACAACTTTTAAATAGGGATTGTCCAATAAGTAATTCCGAGGAAGTACCAATATGCAGTATTTGTCTTGCTTTTGTGGCAGATAACAGATATTAGCCGATACTGGTGGAGCGTCTGTTACTGTTTTGCCTTGATTATACCACAGTATGGAAATAAACTTGGTAATCACAATGGAGAAAGGTTAATGATCAGATCTGTGGAGAAGCAAGTCTAACCTGGATCACACTAGATTGATAAATTTGTCTCTCTGAATTAAGTTCTATACTTTATCCATCTGGAGTGACTGTTGCTGAAAGCGTTTAGAAAAAGGCAGGACTTCCAACAGAATGACTTGAGCTGATTGGGCGAAACACCTCGAAGTGCCCACCCACCGGTTTTGTTTTAGCCAATCACGGCAAACCTGTCAAAATGAATCCAACTTGCAGCAGGTAAAACCAAACCAAGTGTCGTGCTGGAGAGGGAAGATATCGATGAAACAATTTAACGTTTTTGCAATACAGATTTGGGCATTAAGGGCGTTATAGACCATCATCACCGTCCGCCATGTTTGTTTTGGCATGTTGTTGTTTGGGTTGTCGTCATGGTCCCTGAAACCTTGTCATAGAAGGTTGGTCCGACCATGACCCGGGTTGAATTTAAACCATACAGTGCGAGCTCAAGATGGATTCTCGTGAGTTCGCAACCTTACAAATGAGAGAATCCATCGTGCTGTGCAAGTTTTTGAGCTATAACAAGTGTAATTTAACAAAGGGAGATAACAAGACAACAAGGGAGATATTAATGCCTTACTATGAAACATTCCAGAGAAAGAAATAGCATCTCCATGTGGACAAGCAAGCAGCAGAACCTCCACATTTAAGCTTTAAAAGACTATAGTCCAATTCAAATTGATGTTATCATCAAGTTTACAAATTAACTCATGTAGCTTTTGGAAAAATGATAACAAAATGTATTTATGCGAGATATAAATTCATATTTTCACTCATTAGTTCTGCTCCAAAAGGCTAATCTGGTACATTGAGGACAAACTGGGACGGGCACACACAGACTGGGCAGTGCACAGGAAACAGCAGAGCCAAACATCACATAATTTCTTAATATTGGAGCAAGACCGTGGTTTGAGCAGTGGACCCCCAACCCCAGCGGATCCAAAGACTGACGGTCCATTCCTGC
>KN506141.1:1648-12285 GCA_000787155.1 Scartelaos histophorus
CACACAGACGCACACACACACACACACACACACACACACACACACAACACACCCACACACACGCAGACATGCACAGACCCAAACATACACACACACACACACACACACACACACACACACACACACACACACACACAGACACATTACAGACACACACTCGCCTGTGCTGCAGCGCTGTGGCCCGCAGGTTGACGTGTGGAGGGATGTGCAGGTCATCGATCACAGGGTAAGCATGAACTGGAATTAACAGGTTCTCCTCGCCCTGATGGACAGATCCAGGAAGACGGAAGAAGAGAGAGAAAATAAACACGACACAGTGGATATGACGGGTCTTCAGCTTCTTCTAATTACCGCTCGGTTTGGTGGGAGAGCAGCTGTGGGCAGTATCTATCAGACTTTTACACCAGTCAAAGCTGCACTGTGTAACTTTTCTGCTGGAGCGTCCGTTCATTTGGTTTGGAATATTTTCACTGCATGGAATTATATCTTTCTGTCTTCATGGAGGCCAAATTATACCAGGTTACAGGTCAGATCTGTGGAGAGGCGACCCCGCTCACAGTCAAAATGCCTGTTTTTCTAAGTATTTTTGAGCTATAAAAACACTTGTAATTGGATAAATGCAAAGTAGAGCAGTTTAATGTCACACTGTGGAACATTCCAGGCAGAGTAACAACAAGTTAAACAGTGCACATTGAAGTTTGTGTGGAAAAAAGAAAGAAAATTACACAAATACAGTAAATAGAAGCCAAAATGAGGACTCCTTAAAAGCTCAGGAACCATGGGAAACAACTTTTGTACAAACGAAAAGTATAAATAAATAAAGGTTAACTGTATTTAACGGACCACAAAAATACTGCAAATGTTGCGGAACACTAAGCCCCGCCCCCAGACGAGTTCCTCCTACATTGAACAAACCCAGTGAAAAAGATTAGGAATGCACTGGGGACTTATAATGGCTTCTCTTTTTTTCTTTAAACAAAAAAATGCAATAAAATAAGACAAAACTGCTCCAGATGTGTGATGTAACTTATTCGAGTAACTACTGAACAACTTTGTATAAATAAAAATTCAAACTTTATGAGACTACGATGGTTATTAGAAGCCGATTTCCGTTCCAGCAAGTTTGTCAGTATTAAAAAGTATTAAAAAGTCTTTAGAGGGCTGTTTATCAAGGCTGCAGATGTGGATGTTAAAGTCGCCAACAATTAGGATTCAGTCACAGTTTGTCAGAGAGGTCAGTGATAAATATTTGTTGTATTTGGAGTATTTCTGTAAACACCGGCGAAATATGGAGAGGGCAATAAAGTTCAAATAAACACAGCTCGAAAAATAAGAGCACGACGGCGACAACTGCTTCCACTTTAAGATTTGTTTATAAACCGTCCCTCCTCCTCCACGCCCTGTCCTCCTCGGGGGCATTGAGATAAACTTCTTCTGGGCTATTTCCATAACAGTTTTTCTTGTTGACAGTTACTGCAGCTTCATTATCAACCTGGACTGTCAAGGTTTATATTATTGGGTCTCAGGCAACATCTTCAGGACTTTTACGCATTCAGAACGTTTCATAATTAGTTTTAAAGGTGTTACACTACGCAAAATTGACTCTCGTGAGCTTTAAAATGTTGTTAACTCCTCAAAAAACGTACCTGTTGTATTTTTTAATTTGCAAATGTTTGAGTAACCCTTTATTATTAGGCAGTTCCACCTTGCGAAGCCTTTTACGTTTAATTGACAATTCCAAGGCTAAAATTACTCAAATGATTCTAGTGAAAGTGTTTTTGCCAATTACCTCCAGAAATTTTGCACAACCCAGTATTTTGCCCAAGTCTTGTGTTAGTCATAGGGCATAATTTGCATATTTAAGGTCATCTCACCTTGATTAAACCGAAATAATAAGACACACTCGCTGGTTCGCTCGGTTACATTATCGTAGGAAAGAGCGCGGCGCGGCGACTTTACCTTGCAGTGAACCCGGACGCTGTCGTAAAAGTAGCGCCACTCATCGGGACAGAAATGGATCTTGACGGCGTAGGCGAGCCCGGGGACCAGTCGATGCTTGAGAGAGAACGGACAGACATTGAATCTTCACAAGTAATGGCTTTACGACCTGTATTCGGATCGATGTGTAATTAAAGATTATACATTACATGGAATTGGCTGTGGTGAGCTTAAAGTCGTGTTAGAACGCTCGAAAAAACATACCTGGAGCAGCGTTTTGTTTCATTCTCACACTTTATTATTAGTCTGTGTACATCTCCAAAGCTCAAAATGCTCCGTTCCACCTTGTGATGTCATAAAGGGGTAGTTTTCAAGTGAACAGCTCCTTTTTACAGCTTTGTTTAGTCGTGATCGGCAGTTCCAGGGCTGAAACGCTCGAAATGATTCTAATGAAGGTTTGTGGAGTTTAAAAAGACGCTGGAGCACTTCCTGTATTGCCACATGATGACATCACGAGGTGGAACAAAGCATTTTCTGTGAAGCGAAGTGAACAGCTCCTTTTACTTTTATTTTAGGAAAGGTTTGAAATACCAAGACTGAAATAATCCAAAAAGTGAAAATTAACTGGGTTTAAAAACACAGGGAAAGTAAAGAAGCCTAAATATGCAGAGTTTGTAATTTAAACATGAATGAAATAAAACACCACTCCGGGTATTTGTGATGAGGAAACAACATTATAACATAGATTTTAAAAAACAGCGTGATTTGGATGCTTTAAAAAGTAAAATTACCTTTTTGGTGTAAGTTGTTTGGAAGTGCTTGGTCTGAGTGGGAAGGATGTGAATATTCATGGCCTCAGTGGAGATGTTGATTAGTTGCTGAGGATGGGAGAGAAAAAAAAAAGAGAAAAGAATGATTTACACTAGTCTAATCACATCCCATATGCCCTCCGTGTAGTTTTGTGCTTCATCAAGCGGATAGTGGTTCACAATCACTGCCCATTCACACTAATGCAATGTGGCTCAGATGTGATCACTGACGTACGTGCACAAATGCAGGACCACTCAGGGGGCTAATCTCAGGGTAGAGCACTTTAAAGGGAAGTGTAAAGGTGCATTATGTAACTTTATGGCTGGGAGGGGGGGTCCATCAACTGCTTGGTTCATTGATATGTCATTGATTTGCCTGGAATGTTCCACAGTGTGACATTCAAACAGCTCGACCTCACATTACCACATTATTTATTCAATTACAGTTGGTTTTATAGTTCAAAAATATGATAAAAACAGGTATTCTGACTGTGAGCGGCGTCGCCTCTCCACAGATCTGACATGTAACCTGGTCTAATTTAGTTTCCATGAAGATAGAAAGGTTTAAAGCCGTACTGTGAAACACAATGTACTTGTAAAGGGATGTTTAAAGTAATATTTATGGCACACTTGGTAGTAAAATGGGGCTTTACAGATGAGGAAATGTGCAATAGACTTGTATATACGCATATATGAAAGTGTTTTATTACATAATCTCATAATACAGACCTTGATTTGCCCGTGATTTTCTTCACAACGTTACTGATGAAAATATATGTTTTTCTTGGTACGACAAAAATGAGATGATGTGGATTCTCCTCCTCCTAGACACTTTTATATTTATTTTAAAGGTATGTGTTTGTCGCTGTGGAGATGTTAATGCTCGTCTTATGCTGCGTTCATGTGAATTCACTGGATTCTGAGATGAGATGTCCGGGTTCTGGCATGTTCATGCGCTTTTATCTCGGGATTTCTGGAATTTCATGTCACTGTTAATAAAATCTCTCATCACTAATTAACAGCATTTAAAAGGGGACGCTATTAACAGTTGTTTTGCTGTTAGACTTCTCAAAAAAAACAAAGAAACAACGTCTTTCTTGTGCCTGTTGCTCTTATGATCAGGATAACTGACAGTAAACCCCTAAGTATAATAACTTTTAGTCAAAGAGCTCAAATAAGTCAAGATAAATAAACAATGCAGCTAATTTTCATTCATTTCCTCAAAGTGGTGACGTCAGGTGTGGAAATTGTGCCAACAGTTTTCCCTTTTCAACTCGGATAAAACATTATGCCGAGTTTCCGAGGACCACGTGAAGGCAGCATGAGAATGTTCCAAAGTGTGGCATTAAACAAACCAATAACATCTCCATGGAGAAAAGCTTGTGACGACCCCCACTAGAAAAGCTTCATCTGGTACCTTTTCTCGCTTTCCACACAACCATGACTTCAAAATGTTGTTAATTAATACATTTTTCTTGAGGTCTGGTGCTGGCAGTTTCCTCCTCCCTGTAACGCTTTCTTGGGGCTCATTTTGTGAGGAAACATACAGTAGCACAGACTGAACAGGCTTTGATCAATAAAATAACCATCATTCTTCAGCAAAACCTTGAGCCTAACCTTCTGCGCCTCCTGTTAATGAGTTCAAGTCAAAGAATTCTAGCCACGGCGTGCTTTCAGTGTCATTTGAGTTATAAAACGTATATACATTCTTACTGAACTGAAGAATCTTGAACCTAACCTTTTACATAAGGGCTGCCAGTGATAAACAGTGTATTTTTATCTCACCAAAGTGGTGCAGTATTTCTTTCCCAGCTCAAATCCACTGAAGTGAACTTCTGCCGGCTCTGCATGGATCAAACTGTTGCTTTTCAGTTTGTCATAAAGCTCTGAAAAAGACAATAAGACACAGATAATTGCATTCTTGGGTTATTCGTGGGTTAGTTGTCTTTTGTTTTGAACTTGAGTGTAATAAAACTGAGCATGTTTTAGTGTTGTCAGAAGTCACAAAAATCAGATATTGAGATACTAAAACTTGTATCGAAACTAGATACTCATTTGAGCAGGCATTGATAATAAAAAAGTCCCATTCACAGGGCAAAACTGAAGCTTTCCTGAATAGTTTTAGATCTTGAGCTGTATCAGAAGAAGAATAAGAGCACATACGCCCCTGGACCACTGTAGAATCTACCTGGACCACTGAGGGATTACACAGATATACAGATAGACCCACAGGGTAATATAAAAAATACTACAATTTAATGTTGAAAATCACATTCTATTGTCTAAATAAACTGTTTTTTATTATCATTTTGGTATTGGAATTGGTATCAAGTCTATTTCTTAGTATCGAGTATGTTACATTGTTTCTATTTTAATTATAATATAAATATTATATCAAATTATGTAATATTATATCCTTTTGTATTTAACTTTCTAGGGGTGTTAACCTTGACTGTGACTGTGTTTCAATATTTTGGCCAATTATACAGACCTAATTGTGCATTTAGGATATTACAACTTCTAAGCATTGGTCTTTTATGTTTTATACGGTATGTTTTGCAGCAACACTTTTCTGGGGGTGTTCTGCATGTATCTCTAATGGTGGAATGTTTAGGTGTCACTATGGTGACACAAAAGGCACAGAAATCATAGCCTTGCCAAAAATGTTTTAAGAAGCCTGAAAACTCAACTCAACTTGATTTTAAACAAAAATGGTGAGTGTGACTGTAGTTTCATGTGTGAGAGATCATTTAACATCTCACATCAATTGACCTGTTGTATCTGTGGTCAGACTGTGTAGAAGTAAAGCTCAGATTAAAGTCTAACAAAGCTTTAGACAGAGCAGAGCCTACGGTTAACATCACTCTCCCAGGGAGTGTAATATATCAATATGCGTATGGTTAAACATGTTTAAATGAATCAGCTCTATTGCATAAACAACTTTATAACCTCGGAGGAACTGACGAAAATGTACCGGCTTGAGGATCTTTTCAAACGTTTTTATCAATGAAGTGAGTAAAAAGAGCTGCTCTATCGTGTCACATGTCCACAGGGAGTTAGTTATACTTGTTTCAAGCAGGTGAGTGGGGGTGCTGCTGCGGCTCCTCTCCACCACAAGGGGTCTCAGGGGCAGTGGGCTCCCCCGTCCTGGAGAGCGCCTAAACGTGCCGGGGTCGTGCAGAGCCACTTCCATCCTGCAGGGGGGGTCAGGGAGGGCTGCTCCTTAGAGACTAGACAGAGAAAGCTGGAGGAGAGAGCAGAAGATAAAGAAGAGAGAAGAGAGAGGAGAGAAGAGAGGAGAGGAGACAGGAGAGAGGAGAGGGGGGATGAAAGGACGTTTGAACCATAGGAGCTGAGTGAACAAAAGAATTATTTATAGATTCCAAATGTATTCATCATGACTTTGAGCTTCCTGTTTGTATGTAATTATTGAGGACTTTTGCTCATTGATATATTTTGTTTTGAGTTGTATATTGCTATAGCAATGGCACTCCATTTTCATCACTCAGAAACAAATAACCAGAGTAAACCACATCCAAAAACTACATTAACCCTTTCTTTGAATTTGCAATTGAATTAATAATGAAGGTAATTTAATGGTGCGCTATGTAACATTTTTGGTATGAGGCCTGCCACCATGGAGAGGTTATTGCCTTGCCTGGAATGTTCCACAGTGTGGCATTAAATGTATTCAATTGAAGGTGTTTTTACTGCTTAAAAATACATTGAAAAACATGCATTCATACTCAGAGCGGGGTCACCTCTCCACAGATCTGACCTGGCAGCAGATCAGGTTACAGGTTGTGTGACTTGGTTTAATGTAAATAGTTTCATTAATGTATTTTGTACCTGTCCAAAGACTGCAGATGGAAAGTAGCTTGCAGTTAAATCTGGCACAGAGCATCTTTTCTCTCTAAGATTAATGTTTTCTGTGCACTGTCCTTGTTTTAAATAAATAAAATAATAAGAATAACAGCTTTATTGTCATACCGTGGGGCATTCCAGGAAAAGCATTAACAATTCCAGAGAAATAAGCAGATCCTTCATCAGAAAGACCCCCCCTTGTCCCTTTAAAGTTAAGATGAAGGTCATTACAAAAGCTTAGTAACTGAAATGCAAATAAAAAGAAGTCAGTGAGAAGATACGCAGCGTTGATTTGAACAAACAAACAATGAAAACTTTATCTATGCAAAACGTGAATGACCCATTGCCTAATAATACGAATAATACCCTTTTTATTTGTCATGGCTTTTACCTGGACGAGTAAGGGATTTTAGATACACTTTTTAATATCATAATGCAAAACAGAGCGTGTTGTCAAAACATGAATTAATATTTACCCACAACATTTAACGCAGGCGTGTGATACCAAATAAATGAGGTTAATGATATTCCCGTGACAAAATAATAACATTAAGTAAGTAGGGCTAGCTAAGTTTAACAAGCGGGAGAAAATGTAAACAAGCTAATCAGATGCTAGGCTCCAGTGCACGCGTTTCCACACTTTTCTGAGTTTTGCGTGATAAAACTTGAACTTACTTTTGTTCCAGTTGTGAGATAAACACATCAGAGCATCACTAAACGTATTATAATCATTTTTATTTTATTTGTAATTAAGTTTGGTGAATAAATTAACTAACTACGGAGCTATTTTTGTTACACCGAGAGCCATCGGACGCTGCGGTCGTCATGGAGACACCTGTGCGTGTGTCAAAGGGGGCGGGGCTGTCGGCGACTCCAAACCGGATATTTAACTTCAAAATAAGAGCGCTAGTTGCAAAAAGTTCAGAATTTGCCAAATAAAATGGGTTTTTAACAAGCAAACAATTAATATAAACAAAATAAACTGAAATAAACACGCTTGTAAGTTTGATGTTAATCATTTTGACAAAATAGCACGCGTTATTTTACTGTGAAATTAAGATCGATACTTTCTACTCTCACTTTACATAATATTCAAGTGCGTTGCAGGCGCCTGTTCATATGGGTCCTACCGACTGAAAAACGATACGAGGAAAAAAAAAAGTTTGAAGATCTAATGACAAAATGCCTGCTTTACACTGGAATAACTCATGACAACTGGATCTACAAGTCTACCTATAAGAATTAAGAAGTCACTGAAACCAAAATGATAAGAGTCGGACTTATTGGAGTGTTGCTAATACCCCAGGTTAGTATTTTTCTTCTTTTAAAGTAGATTTGCTAAATTAAATTATAATTCTATATCTGTCTTTTTTATTTTCTCCAGACAATAGGTTCAACAGGTTGCCAGCCCCATGTCAGTCTCATCAAAGAGGAAGAAAAGTGTCTCTTACTCAAGCCAGATTTAGCCACAAGTACGTTCCTTTTACATTTCCAATTTATACATCTAATTTAACCACGATAGTTTACATTAAAATAAACGTTTTTGTGAAATTACCCGCCTATCCCCGCAGTCTCAGATGAGTTTTCAATGCAGTGCTATAGTGGCATCTAGTGGTTGATATGCGAAACTACACTTAACAACCAAAACAACTTAATTAGTATTTTCAGCCCAAAATAGATCAAACTTTATAACTAAGCCACTGTTTTGGAGTTGATTATGAATAGACTTAAAAGTGCATTGCGTAACTTTTTGGGTGGAGCGTCCGTCACCTGTTTCCATGGTTACGTCGTTGCTCTGCTTGGAATGTTCCACAGTGTGACATTGATCTTATGTTTATTCAATTACAGGTGGTTTTATAGCTCAAAAATATCTCTAAAAAATATCCTTCTGGTGTTTTATATAAAAAAAAAAAAAAAAATGAAAAAAGAGTTAACGAGGTCGCCTGTCCACAGATCTGACCTGTAGCTTGGTCTGGTTGTAGATAATAAGGTTTAACACTCCAGACAAAGCAATAACATGTCCATGGAGAAGAGTATTTGATGAGCCCTCTGCAAAAAAAAGTTACACAATGCAGCTTTAAACCATACAATCATTTTTATTTCAATTTCTTTAGATTGTTCTGCGTTGTGGGACCAACTGAACTGCTGGCCCCCCTCTGCACCCGGGCAAACCGTGTCCCAGCCGTGCCCGGACTTCTTTAACTCGGACGGTAAGACGCGCCCGCTGCTGCCCGCGTGCCATTATTCACACGGAGTCGGACGCCGCGCGGGTTAATCATTATCTCCAATCAGATCGGGCTAATTTGTTTTGAGGGCAGACTGCGAGGAACCTCTTCCTCCTCCTGATTCACTTATGTCGTCTGTAATGCCTGGATACACAGATGCCGGGAAACACGCTAAAGTCAGAGAGCGGCAGACTGATTTATAATGGGGTTAACCGCGGGGTTTTGCAGCACTGAAAACCACATACGCTGCCATTGGATGTGGAAGTTATAGTGTTTTACAGCAGTGATTCACAACTTTTTGTCTCAAGTTGCACCCCCTAACTCACATAAATGTATATTCTGCGTATCGGCTTTGGAATGGTGGGAAATTAGGACCATTAGAGCAAAATGATTAATTATTTGTTGTATTATACTCTACTATTTGTTGAGTTGTACCCCCTAACTCCAATAAATGTGTAGTTCCCATACAGGTTTCTGAATGGTTATAAACTATTTAAAACAAAAGACACAAACCTATAGCCTCTAGTTTTAAGTATTTTTGTTTGTTTCTGTAGTTACTGTCGAACATTGAATTTATTTTGGGATCAATAAAGTATCTGTTTATCTGGGGGAAAAGTCTTCAACATGAAAAATAGTCGTATATTTTTGTCCAAAATGTCCAAAAACATGAACATGACGTAAAAAGTTGCTTTGAAAATAGGGAAAATTGTGACAATTAAGAGATAGTGTGTAACTTTATTAAAATTGGAAAGTCTACTGCATGATTCTGTGGAAATAGAAAGTTAAACCGAACATTTCCCGTGGAGATAGATTTTAGTTTTATGCCATAATGCGGAATATTACATCTTAAGGAACAATATTTCCATGGAAACAAGCAGGGAGAGGCGCTACTCCAGGTCAAATATCGTCACCTTCCTAAAATAATCGCCTAAGTCACTTTTTTCCTAAGTTTACTTAGAGTTTTGGGGGGAGTTTTTTGTGTTTCCTGGAAAACCTGAAAAAAATGGCTTATGCGATTATGTAAATGTAATAAAAAATATAATAATGTAATAAATGTAATGTAATAAATGTAATGTAATGACAAATGTAATTTAAAAAAAACATATGTATTGAAAGAAAATATGATTTATTAAAAAAATTTGGCTAAAAAGTTACATAAAATTGAAAAGCTGCAAAAAAATAAGTGATTTCTGCACATTTTGAGGTAAATTGGACGTCCTTTTTCACACTGGAGCACTATTCTTCTGTATATGACGTCGTATCGAGTTCAAAGTGACGTATTTTCGGTTTGTTTCTGGATAAATTGTTGTGTGTTGCTGCGTCAGGCAAAGTGGAACGTAACTGCACGGCTCAGGGCTGGACCGACCTGCTCGTCCCACATGAGGAAGCCTGTGGATACAACTTCAACAAGACCCTGGCCTTTCTGGGGGAGGTGAGCGCACGGATTTAATGGATTATAATGTCCCTGTAATGCCTCAGTTTTGTATTTGATTTACTTTGTATTGGCAAAAACATCTGCGCACTAAAATCTAAATAAATACACGTTCTTAAATGTCTTTCGCTTCAATAATAAGAAGTCATGACCCCACAATATTGACTTATCTATACAAAAATGAGATTATTAAATTGAATTATCCTAATAAAATCTCTATATAACCAGAATACGAGAATATTTATGCCAATTTTGTGTGGTTGAGTAAATATAAAAATGGATTAATGAGGTTTTACATTTGTGGATTTCCAATTTTTGACATAAAAGTAATTTTTTTTATAATTTTTAATAATAATTTTTAAATAGATG
>JACN01074748.1:0-11035 GCA_000787155.1 Scartelaos histophorus
TAGAGGAGGTGACTGATGGTGGCCCCGAGTCAATATCCGTAGCCACAATGAATTAACACAATTTCCTCCTCATCCACCATCTTATTAACCATGTTATGAAATCCTGGTTTATCAAAGCATGATTTTATTTTGTGTTTGATATTTGTATTTTTTATCACAGAAGTTGATCTTGATGGACGACCCCACTGTAGTTTACACAGTGCTCAGTGAAAACCATCCAGCTGCAAACGGAGTCATCCACATCATCAACCGTGTCATGATCAGCTCCATGCACAGACCCCCTCGCAATGAAAAGGTACAGTTAGACCTGACTCAGTTCAGATGCTAATTAGACCTTGTTTGGACTTGTTTTTAGTTAATTCAATGACATAAAAAGGAAATATAGTTTTATTTTGTATTTTGTGTTTTATTTTATTTTTTTACAGTATGCTGACTTGACAATTGGTGAGATTTTGAGAAAAGATTATCAGTTTAACCGCTTCCTGTCTCTGGTAGATGTGGGTATATTTTTGGCATTGAAAAAAACAAGCAAAAAATTGTTCATCTCATTTTCAAATGTACTTGCGTTGTTAATTTGTTGTTGTATGTTTTTATACATTTTGTTGCAGAACTGTGGTGCTTCCCTGCCCCTCAGAGGACCTGGGCCTTTAACAGTGCTTGTCCCGACTAATCAGGCGATAGATGCGGCCCGAGATGGCAGCATCCTCTACATGCTCAACAATGTAATCACAGCTTTTCCTGAGCCACTAAGTAGTGACATTTTTATAGATTTCATCAATGCTTTTGTAAAACAGTGAAAAATTAAAATTGAGCTGAAATAGAGCTTGAAATAGGCAATGTGAGTCTAGAGTGTAGCACTTACCAGTGGAATTAGAATGGACTCTGTCACAAGTCTCTATTAACTGGTGTGGGTTACAGTATCCAACAACTGTAGCATAAATATCAGACTGTAACAAATTAATGTCATCTGTAACAAATTACAGATTAAGGAGAGAGAGATACTTTATTGATCCTGAGGGAAATTCAAGTTTTGCTGCAATAACATTTCCGCTGTTCTTCTCATTCGCCTTTGTGTCCCAGTCAAAGGTCTCAGTGCAGTTTAATGGGAGGACTAGGACTGGTCAGGGAGGGTCAGCAGATCTGTGTCAGGGCGGTTTGAGGAGATTAAGTGTCCTTCATCTGTGTCCTTCAGCATCACAGCAGTGTCCAGGGGTAGCCAGGTGAACACAACAGAAAAGCCTTTAATCTTACTCTGCTCTGGTGTTTCACTTGGTTATGAAATGGTCTATTCCAGTAAAGTGTTCCTCTGGAAAGTCTTCCAGTATTTCCTCACATATGGTGTAAAAAGCCTGTAGTATCTCAAATGTCCATAACTAGCTCCTCAGGTAGCCTCTTCTACAGTCTCCATGGATACAGAAGAACAAACAACTCATTTCACAAAATCCCACAGTCCCTTGTGTCCTTTAAACACAAGGGACTGTGTTTAAACTGCATGTGCTACACTTAGTTGGCTTAATGATATGATGTCAAAACTGAGCTCAACACACAAAAAGTAAAAAAATAAAATAAAAAATACTGCTCAGTGTGTGAGACAAATAGCCACGAAAAGCAGCCCTTCACCTGATGTGAATTGGTATGAGTTTCGAGTGAAGAAACCACCACACGACCACACCTCTTTGAGAAAGCTCAGTCCTGCTTAAAATATTTTGGAGAAAATCTGCATCACAGCATAACCAAGAGAAATTCTTTCACAGTCTGGTTTGGACATGTGCACATTCTATTTATTTACCCATTTTAATCTTCAATCTTCTTTAATCTTCTTTTAAACTGGAGTTGTTATGGTTTGTCCCTTTTCTTGAGTTTAATTTAACTGTGATTAATTCATGTTATTTTAGGCCAAACACAAACTGCAGGAACTGCTCAGACACCACATGATTTCACAAGCCTCGGTGAGCAGCACTCTAAGTCTGTACTGTCTACCACAGCACACTTCCTTTTCACTGAACTGCACATTTATGAATCTATTTTATGTGTTTGAAGCTTTGAGCCAACAATAGTCTCCTTTGAGTTATTCCTTGTTTTTTCTAACCCTCTAACTGTTTTAAAAATAGTAAATCAATATAATATTTTCTTCTATTGCAGTTGACGTCAGATGAATTGGCTGTTCTTCCTCAAATCCGTACTTTGGCCAATCAGTTCATCCGTGTCTCTGTGAATGACAATGTGAGTCTAGACTGTGGCACTGATCATGGGCATTGAATTTGGTTTAGGTTACAGTATCCAAAACCATAAAGCATAAATAACTATATTACACTCTTACACTCACAAAAAGACAAATTCATGATGTGTAATTTGAAACAATATAGTGACACAGTCATACTCTTTGAGAAGGCCCACTCTTTCTGAAGCTAAGCAGGGTTGGGCGGGGTTGGTTCTTGGATCGGAGACTGCTGGGAATGCCGGGTGCCACACTGGCACTGTAGCACAAGCAGCTTGGAAGCGACCAGCAGCTCTTCACTCCCCTTCAAGTGCTTCCCCAGGGGATTTTTGAATTGCATAATAAATGCAATTCAAATGCAATAAATGCAATTTTTGAATTGCATAATAAATGCAATTCAAAAATCCCCTGGGGAAGCACTTGAAGGGGATTTTTGAATTGCATTTATTATGCTGAATAACTCAAAACTGATTAATTACATGACTGTTGCCATTTTAAAAGTACAATTTTGATCATATTTCTGTGCACTGATAAATACTGTAGATAAAGGTTTATGCTTTACAGGCATCTAACTCTGCCCCATGTAAACCGTGCTGTCTTTCTTATATCAATTCAATTTCTTACGACTTCTAAAATGAGTATCTCACCAGAGGAAAAAGGTTGGAGATCTCTGCCCTAGTGCAAACTGTTTTTGTGTCCTTAGGCAAGACACTTCACCATCCCTGCCTCAACTGTCTCCGTAGGTCGGTGTCTGAATGAGTGTGTATGTGAAAGCCAGTGTGGGATAAAAGATGGAAAATGGCCTGTTTGTATGTCATTGTTCATGAATCTGTATAACCCTGTGCCAGTACCATTTGATGAAAGAAGTAAATCAGAAATTCATTTGATAGAGCGTTTGCAGCATGCTTCAGGCTAAGATAAGGAAACATGCAGGGCCATGTAGGGGATAGACTGGGGTTATTTTGTATGAATGGCTTGAGTAGTCACTGGATCAGCAGCATCACCCTGAGATAGTACCCAGTTACATTTATACTTCAATGTTTATAACAAAATTACCCGTATTAACCTCTTAAATCTGCCACACAGGGCCAGTTGGTGATTGGGGATAAAAACATCCATCTTGTCAGCACAAACTTTATGGCCTCTAATGGGATTATCCATACGATTGATGGGCTGTTGGTCCCGCCCACCATTGTACCCATAATGCCTCATCGCTGTGATATCGTCGAAAGCAAGATCACTGTGGTGAGTTAACCACTTCTAAACAAATTAGGAAGCATCAAACAGAATTATAGGACAGTAAAGGAAAACTAAACATTTATTTCTGCAACTGGTTTCTTATGTTTGTCTATGATGATCAGCAAACTCAATTTATTTGAATTTTATTAGTAAATGCTCGATGCATTTGAAGGTTCATTCAGTTTTCTATTGTCAAGTACGGTAGTACAGAGGCCTTCAGTGTAACGGTGATCTTGAATATATTTCAGTGAACTTACTAAATTTACTCTACAGAGCAAAGAGATGTTTAATGGATTTATACGTAATGTATTAGAAGTCTGTGTATTTTTGTATGTAGCAGGCTGTGTGTCTTATAACAAAGGAAATATTAGGACCTATAAATAATCTTGGACTTTCTTGAATTGTGAATATTTGTGTTTCCAGGGCCCCTGTGTTCACTGCAGTTACCTGTATGAGACCAGCTGTCAAGAGGGAAGTGTGGAGATGGTACCGTCCTGTATTATATTGTACTTTCTATTACTATTTCTATTTCTAGTTGAAAGGAGCTTCTATAACTGTGTGTGTGTTTGAAGGAGAGCCACATGACAGGATGCGAGTACCTGATCTCTGACTTGCAGCCAGTTCTGAGCAAAGGTTGCGCCAAATACTGCAACACCACAAAAATAGTAAGATTTTTGGAGGGTCTGCTGTGATTGGTCATTTAAGGTGATGCAGTTTAGGCACATAATAATTATAAGGTTAATAAAGAAGAGTTATGGTGAAGGTTGGGTTTAGGAAAATGCTTTGGGTTATAGTTATATGTTAGCAGTAACTTGAATGTGTTACCTACTAGCAACTAACAGCATGAAATAAGATCAGAGCAAAACAGACAATATGACAGTTAGACTTTTTCTAGCCAGAAAGACATAATAATGGTTTAATGGTTGTATGTTCTTTACGAGAGGAGAATAACACTGTCTCTATGCAGGTGCCCGAGTGCTGTAAAGGGTTTTATGGTCCAGACTGTAAGCCCTGCATCGGAGGCTTCGAACATCCCTGCTTCGACAAGGGAACGGTGAGAGTCAAACTAGGATTTTTGTTATGTTCAGCTGTCTTGCAAAACTAGGTTATGTCATGTAGAGGTTTAGAATGATGCAAAATAGAATATTGTCTACATTCAAAACTATTAACACGGTATAAAAGGATATTTCTGCTCTTTTGTGGTTTTATGGTCCATTCATGATTGTGCAAGACTTGAACTCAAATCAACACATTTACAAACACTTTTTCGCACATTCCTGTTTCGAGTCACAATTATCACGAGACAAGACAGGTCTAAATATGACATGAGTTGTTATAAATAAATTTTGCAACCCAGTTTACAATTTTAATGCACTTTATTTCATATTTTAGTTGTCAGTGTTGTTTTATTACTGCATTCTAGAATTACAGCTTCTCCAAGAGGAGCAAGTCACTGCCACTTTACATTTGGATTGGATAAAAAGGAGTTAACACATAAATTTAAAAAAAATCTCGTAAGATCATTGTTCCTATTTGTGCATAATCTTGTGGGACTTCTGTACTTTTGTGTCATGAGGTCTTGTGTCTCCAGAGATCTAGATGCAGATGGTTTTGTCAATATAAGCCACCCCTAGTGTCATATTCTTTTGTTGAATTATACCTTAGAAATTCGTTTTATACCAACAGTTACACTTGAACCAGTATCTGACTGTTCAGGTCAATAATGCTGCTTGTTTTTGCTCATATATTGTCTGACTGAGGGGCCGAGGGCACTTCTCTGAACATTAACCTCCACTCGCCCACAGTGCTCCGATGGCATAAATGGTGATGGGTCGTGCTCCTGTCGGCCCGGCTTTACGGGCATCGCCTGTCACATCTGTTCAGACCCACGCAAACACGGAGAAAACTGTGACGAAGGTGACCAAACATGAACACACAAACACAGATACACACACACCCCTGCACAATACAGCAAACTACACTAACTGTAGTCTGCTTTCTAACAGGTTGAATTTTAAAAGAATGCACAGTTTTGAACACATTGATTTATTTGGTTACTTAAAAGCTCAAAATGTGAAAAAGGCTCTATATAAATCCACTGATTAAAATGTTTCTGAAATGCATTTGCAATTGGAAATCAGAATTACTGGAATGACTTTTTTAAAAATGACATATTTTGTGTGTTTCTTTATGAACCTTACAGTTGTCTGGTGTAGACTGGCCAAAGCTGACACCGATTTGAAATCAAAACAACCTGTTGCCGATAAGCTTTGCTGATATTTTGGGGTTGATATGTAGAGCCCATTGATACTTTTTCCCAAATTATATAAACAGCAATTATAAAACAAACCAATTCAAAATTTAGTGTCACTAGTTCAAACCAATGTTTTGGCAGTGCCCTCTTTGCAGTTAGTGTCATGATAAAGTTACATCTCATCCATTTGGGTGGTCAGCCAAACCAACAAATGTTCAAACTTTAAGGCCGCTGATAGTTGATATGCTACGTGCCAATATCTCTCTCTAGTCTAGTGTTTCTTACTGATCCAGTACTACAAAATATAAGTACACTTTCAATTCCAGTTACATTTTTTTCTCCCAGCCAAGTCCAATGGACAAAACAATACATCCCTGATCGCCTGGATTAAAATGCTCTTTTTTTCTTTCAGGATGTAAGTGCGCTTTCGGCTATTGTGATAACCGTCCAGGCAGTAGGGGCGTCTGTCGTTTTGGCTCCTGTAGGGATGGATTCTCTGGAGAGTTGTGTGACAAAATCGAGATGGCGTGTAACTCAGACGGACTGAAGGAGCACTGCCACGTCCACGCCACGTGCATCCACAACGGCACTAACACTGTGTAGGAATCTCACCACCACATGGGTTCGGCTTTGTGTAAAATACAGGAAGTCCACTGACTTCTAAAACAGAATATTTATCTATCTCATCAATATGGAAAATAACCTACAAAATGCAGGAACAATTTTCACACAAGGAAGGCAAACAAAATGTGCAAAATAAAGATGAAAAAGAAGTTATTTCATTTTTATTAGCACAATCATAATTACTGAGCAAACAAGATTTGACCCTTGCTGAAATTATGGTGGCTAAGAAACGGTGATGAAATTATCTCTACTTTGTCAGGTCTGCTGCCCGTATCCAACCAGAAAGTAAAATTATAAACAGGCAAAGTTAGTAAAATCTTAAATATAATTATGTTTTAAGGAAAGAGAGATGGGATAATTATGCCTCTTGATCTAAACTAAAAACAACAAGTGAAGCGTTTTTGTTTTTTACAGTTGCATCTGTCAAGATGGATACGAAGGAGACGGGCACTCGTGTTCTCTCATCAACCCCTGCCTCAAGAGCAGCCGCGGAAACTGTGATGCTAACGTGAGGAGCCAATGTTTCATAGCTTACATAGTTTCATAGGATTTGGAATTGTTGAACTAGTTAGAAGGTTAACTCTTGTCTAGTGTAGCGTGTCCCATCCAGGGGTAAAACTGGGTGAGATTTCTATATAAATAGTATTTTTTATGGCAAAAAACATCCTTATAAATGGTGGGATGGATGATAACTAAGAAAAACGCTGGTGCAATGAAGCAGTATTTCCTCCTTTGTTCTCATACCAATGACAAACTTCTTTTGCCTTTCAACAAATCACCTGTCAAGCCATTAAAACACACTCACTCCTCTGCATCCTTTTGCTGTTGAGTCAAAACCCTCCTCTGCATCATTTCCACCGCATCAGCAGAAACAGCCTCCACTTCATCCTCTCGGTCTTCTCTCCTACATCATCACTGTTCAGTTTTTAGAGGCAGATAATCTTTTGTTGTCTTGTAATCACCGCAACGCAATTTTAATAGAGGCAAAAGCAGCAACTATCATTCCCTCAAACAAACAACAAAATGTGCCTGTCATGTCGCTTCTGACTGAATAGTTTTTAGGAAAATGTTGTTTTTTTGTAGAAACGGTCACACTGACTCCTTTTCTTGTAGGCTGAGTGTGTGTACAATAGTCCTGGTAATGCGTCCTGTGTCTGTGCTGAGGGATGGAGCGGCGATGGGAAAGTTTGTGTGGAAATCAACCTCTGCCAGAGCGAATCCAGAGGAGGGTGTAGCCCCAACGCCAACTGTGTTCACATCGGCCCAGCCCAGGTACAGCAAGGGCGAAATGTGTGCAGTGTTTTTTACTTATGTATGAAATCTAATCTAAATCTAATAGATTAATAGTTAATCATATTTATTCACAATAGAATCACAAGAGCTAAAAAATAAACCAACGAAACAGTTTTAGAAGCAAAATTAACTGTTTTTCAACTGTTGCCCAAATATATCTCTTTTCCATCGCAAAGAACCAGGTGCTGGTTCTGGGTTGGTGCTACCTGCCGACCAGAGAAAAGCTACGTCCTGACGCGCTACCGTTGTCCTAACAACACAACAGCTGTTGTCATATGCCTCCGATAATATCAAACGGACTATCGCTACATACCTATGCTGTTGCTGTTAGTGTTCTTGTCAATCCAAAGATGAAGACAAGCAGCTCTTTGTCATTGTCATCAGCAAAGGTCACATTCCTGAAGAAAAGTAATTGTCTTACATGTTTGTTTTTCCTCGTTTAACGTGTGAACTCTAGCAATGTCACTGAGTGAATGGCTGAGCCATAACAGTAGAACCAACTTAGTTGAAATGATTGAATTATAGAGTAAACTTTTAGCCTACTTGGTCAATTAAAAATATTGTCCAAAATTTCTGAATTTTGTTGTTCAGCACATCACTGTAACCCTGCACCCTACATCACTGGTTCTCGTTACTAGACCAGCGTTTAGTTTGTGCTGAGTTGGAACCTGTTTCTCAGGGCCAGCGCCAGATTTATTTGTGTGGAAAAACAAAGAACTGGTTCAAGTTTTGGCAATGGCTCCAAACCAACCCTGGAACTGCCTTGGTGGAAACAGGGTTAGAGTGCTTTTTTGTCCATTTAAGTTACATTACCACTGAGAAAGTTTGATTTCATAAAGACGGTCACGTACTAAAGGAGTGGTAACAACGCTAAACAAAGACAATGGATGTGAATGATAGTTATGTTATTATCAATAATCGTGAATAACTGTCAAATTGAAAAAAAAAAAAAAAAGTAAACCGTAGCAAAATAGAATGGTTTTAACAGAAATGTGTAATCCCTCAGTCATCCAGGTAGGTTCCATAGCAAAAGTTTTGGAGTGAAGACTTTTTTGCTGCTCATCCAGGAGGCTTCGGCAGTTCAGTTTTGTCCATTTGATAGAATTAATGTTCTTTTGCAGTGGATGTCTAAATTGTGTTTTTCTTGTCAGTTCAGCAACATAATTTGAGTCCTTTGTGTTCACAGGCTGAGTGTGTGTGCAAAAAAGGCTACATGGGAAATGGAAAAGTGTGCGACCTCATTAACCCCTGCAGTGAGAACAACGGTGGATGTCACGAGCTGGTAAGTCTCTCAGAGCAAAACATTTTACCTTCAGAATGTAGAGAATGCTCCATGTAAACCCTTCCAAACCCGCTTTTATTTTGACATTTTGACACACTCAATTTTTTTTGCATGTAAGAATAATTGTCTAAAAAACACATTTGTAGCACATAAAATTCAGTTTAGCTTTTTCTGTTCCTCAATTGATACTTGGCAGCTGATGTCATCAACATTCCCTGGGGGTGTGATGCTAACCGTAGGCTCTGCTCTGTCTGAGGCTTTATTAGAGTTTAATCTGAGCTTTATTTTGACAAAATTTTAACATAGCTGGACACACACATAAAATGACAGTGACAAACACCTAAACATCTTAAAGCTTTTTTGACAGTGTTTGCTAATTTGTGAATTGTGTCACCGTGGTAACTCCTAAACATTCCCTCGTTAGAGAGCCATGTGGAACACCCCCAGCGTGCATTTCATGGATTACTGATTTGATTTTTTGCAATTGTTATTTTTTATACAACTGTGCAATTTTCCTTCCCTCGTGGTAATTATTCTCTAAAGAACTATATAATGTTACCATGTATTCGCTGCTCCCTTTCTGGCTTTAGAATGACGACTTTTCCCTCAATGCTTTGTTAGTTTTTCTTCTTTGTGTTAATTCTCAGGCGACGTGTAAACAACTCGAGGGCGGGACCCACACCTGTACATGTCCGGATGGTTACCATGGCAACGGCAGCATTTGCTATGGCACAGTCCTGGAGGTAAATGAAGGATCAATGAAGGATCCCAGATGTGGAAATGATAAATCAGGGGAGTTTGTTATAACTTCTCTGTCCCTGGTCTCTCCTCGCTTGTGTGCAGGAGCTGGAAATGATGCGGTGGAGGTTGTCTAATCTCTACATTTTTTTAAGGGTGAGATGAGGAAAAAAAGGGAAAAATTCACACCATATATTCATATATTCACACTAGGAGTTCTTTGCTGGAGTATTAGTTTGCATGTTTTACATACACTGTACACTTTATGTTCTTAAAATGAATTTGTATCTACTCTTTTAACATTTTCTGATTTGATGTAAAAAAATTTGCCACACTGCATACAGAATAGCAGAACTATCCCAGAGGATCTCTATGGGAACATCACAGTGTTGGCGCCCTCTAGAGGTGCCACGATGAACTACAGCTCAGAGGAATACAGTTTCTGGTCCAGTCGACACCACACCCTTTACTTCATACGGTTAGTTATTACTTTGTAGTGACACCTACTAAAAGGATTGAATGTTAGAAAGAGTTAGAGAGTTGCTGAGTTGTTGAACACAATGTTGTTTTGCCCTTGCCCTTTAGGCTGATAGAGATGTTTATTTTATTTCCCAATTCGTATGTTTGTGTTAGCTTTTCTTTTGTGTCTGATGATTTTCACAGCTCTCATATTTTACCTGGAGTGTATTCTGTGGAAGACCTGGATAAACTGGTGGGAACTAAAGTGTCCACTCTGAATCCTCCGACCAAATGGGAAGTCCGCAAAACTAGTGCTGGGGTGAGCCTCTGACACTACGTCTGCCAGTACACTGATTAGGGTTGCAGTTCTGTATTGTAATAACGTCTGTTTTTTAGAAAGAGCAGATAAACTCTCATTGAAATACATACAATATTACTAGACTTTTTTGTATTTATGAATGATTCTAGCATGTAAACTCACCATTTTAAATGTAAAAGTACATTAAAAGTAAAAAAAAAAATAAAAAATCAGCATTTACTAACACGTGGACTACAAAGATGTTAACACGAAAGTAGGCCAAATTTTCACAGCATATTTTACTGCTTTTCATCTAAGTTTTGTTTAGAATTGTATTATTACATGATGTTTAGAATTGTATTATTACTTTCATGTTTTATTTGAAATAGAAATCAGTTTCTTCATCTTCATCTTGCCCATTTTTGAGTAACTGTTACTGTGTGACAGATCATCCAGATTGGAAATGCAACCATCACTGACCACAACCGTCCTGCCATCAACGGCTACATCCACATCATAGACCAGGTAGTGACTGAGCAGGTGCATCAGTTTGACTGAGGAAAACAGAATTAAACTTGAAGAAACTCGGACACAAAGAGAAGAGATGAGGAGAGTGAAGGGCACGATGAG
>KN506142.1:0-14535 GCA_000787155.1 Scartelaos histophorus
TTCTTCTTCTTTTCTTAACTCATTATTCTTTTAGTCTTTTAGTGAGTTTTTACCCATATATTTTTAAAACGTTCTCGTAGGAATCTAATACGGTTTAATCAGAAAGTGCACACCTCCAACACCTCTCTAACTTTTCATACCAAGTACCACTTAAGACAATCTTTGGGTTTCAGGGTCCTGCCAGATCTAAACCAGGTCTGAAATAGGGCCACGCACAGTTGCTTTTGAACAATGACTATTCTCAACTCAAGAGAAAAAAATGTGGATTAGAAAACTGAAAAGAATTTAGCAAATGCATGTAACACCATTGGAAAATCTGCTCTAGTTTAAGGCAAATTGTAAAACCGATGGCCCCAGTGGTACTTCCTGATTCCCTTCAATACCAAATACTGCATTTCATCTTACTGGTTATTACAAAATAGCCTTCTAAGCTTTATTATAAACTCAAGTGAAATTATTGGAAGCAGAGACATGACAATAAATTATAACATTGTGAAAAAGGAAAACTAATCATTCATATATTTTGTATAATCATGATAATCTCCATTAAAACACCAGATTGTGCAGAAAAATGCTACTTATGCATGATGTTCACCTCTAGATCAATGTTGTTTTGACTTATAACAAATTAAACATTTTAAACCATCATTTTAATAATTTAATAATTATTGTGATATTATTTTTAAAGGTGCGTTGTGCAACTTCTCTGGTAGAGGGTAAATCAAATGGTTTTCCTCATGGAGATGTTATTTCTTTGTCTGGAAATTGCCCATTTTTCAAGGTATTTTTGAGGTATAAATTCATAGATTTTTGTATAATCATGATAATCTCCATTACAACACCAGATTGTGCAGAAAAATTCTACTCATGCATGATGTTCTCCTCTAGATCACTGTTGTTTTGACTTTTTTTGACAAATTAAACATTTGAAACCATCATTCAGCTCTTTTAATAATTATTGTGATATTATTTTTAAAGGTGCATTGTGCAACTTCTCTGGTGGAGGGTAAATCAAATGGTTTTCCCCATGGAAATGTTATTTCTTTGTCTGGAAATTGCCCGTTTTTCAAGGTATTTTTGAGGTCTTAATTCATAGAGTTTTGTATAATCATGATAATCTCCATTACAACACCAGATTGTGCAGAAAAATGCTACTTGTGCATGATGTTCTCCTCTAGATCCTCTAGATTTTGACTTATTAGAAAGTAAATATTTTAAACCATCATTTAGCTCTTTTAATAATTATTGTGATATTATTTTTATAGGTGCATTGTGCAACTTTTCTGGTAGAGGGTAAATCAAATGGTTTTCCTCATGGAGATGTTATTTCTTTGTTTTGAAATTGCCAGTTTTTCAAGGTATTTTTGAGGTATAAATGATATTATTATATTATATGATATGATATTATTGATAAAGTTGCAGCTTTTCTGGTGGCTTTTCTGGTTTTCTTATTGCTTTGTTTGGAAAATGCCCTGGAAAATGACTTTTTTTTTTTTTTTTAGGTATTTTTGAGCTATAAAACCAGCTCTAATTGAATAAATGTAGGGTACAGATGTTTAATGACATACTGTGGAACATTCCAGCCAAAGCGATGATATCTGACATGAAAAGTGAGTTAATCATAATTATTTAGAGCATGATAACTGATACATCAAATTTCGAAATAATCCCATGCCTTACTGGAATTTTGATCCATTTCCACATCACCATTTCTCAAAATTTTACTCATCTGAACAGTTTTAGTTTTTCCTTGCAGCGCTCATGCCCACTCTCAGTTCCCCCGTCAGGAAAACACAAACTGGTGGCGACAAGGCTCAGTGTTTACTTAAGATGTCCAGGCTGAACGGAGCAGATCGGAGAGGAGAGGAAAAGACTCTGACCCTGAAAACAATAGGGCCGCTTCCTGAGCTGTGCCGTGTCCTCCCTCCATCTCTGCGTGGGACGGAGCGCCACGGCCGGCCACACATCTGAGCCTCGGGTCACTCCGCCGGGAAAGGGAGGGTCGGGGTGGAGGACGGTCAAATGATAATTCAGCACTTTAAATAAGAGAGGGACAAGGTGGTGCTCAGGTACTCAGGAAATCTCCATGGTTGTAATAAAAATGAATCACCATTTTATTCTGTGATCATAAAACATACAGGATAGTGATTGTAAATGCATCATGAAAGGGCACTATACATATTTGTCTTTATCTATTTAATATATCCTTGCAGTGCCGTATAGTTTTGAGTCAAATATGATACTCATTCATGCACAGAACAATAAAATAAAATATAAATCTTAAGGATATGCTACATTTTTAAAAAACTGTGGACCCGCTTGCCCCAGAGGCTCTTAACAAATTTTAAACCGAGTCCTTCAGATCATTAACGACCCTTTTGGCCATGACCTGTTCTGTTCTCCCTCTGGAAGAAGATCTCGCTCCATTAAACGTAATATAAAACTTCTCGCCACAAATAGCTTCTTTGCACAAGTTGTTATAAACCTGAACAATGCACTTCGACATAACATCTTCGCGTTTTAGGTCCTTAATCTTTGCGTCTTGTGTATTTCGCGGTGTCGTGTGTCGTCTGTAATGATTGTCAACTGGGTTTTTTTGCTGCCTTATGGTGCACTTTGAGCTTTTTGCACGTTTTTCCAATGTGATTTTTAACTACAAATGGCAGTAAACTAACCTAACCTGACCTAATTTTGCTGTCCCCGAGGAGACATTTGTCCTCTCCGTTTGACCCATCCGTCAATGTCGCTAAAATGGAGCAGAAGGTGCAGCGTCCAGGGACCTTGTTTTGGGAATTTAGGTTAATGGGGAAAACCAGAGAGTGCCCAGAGATAACCTGGACACAGGGAGGAACATGCAAACTCCGAATTGAACTGAAACGCCCAGGAAAGCCACCGAGCTGCATGCATGGAGTCAAGAGTCAAGAGTATTAAATTAGAAATGTTGAAATTTAACGAATTGGTGGAGTATAGCCTTCTCAAAACCATGTACAAAGCTCATCAAAAAGTTTTACCCGAGAAGCTGCAAAATAGATTTCTAAAGAGAGAAAGTAGATATCAACTAAGAGGAACTGATTTATTTTCTAAACCAGAATTTAGAACAAAACCAAAGGAAAGATAAATCTCAAGTCTAAACGGTTGTTTTTTTTAAATTTATAGTCTCAATTTTTAAAATTTCTGTAAATTTAAAAACATAACTAAGTGTCACACATTTTTTAATTACATTTAGTAGTTAATTTCATGAAATAATTAGTAAAGAAATAAAAAAATAATAATTTATAAAAAATTAAATAATAAAATAAAAAATTGTAACACTTAATCAAAACATTTAGGCTAAAAATAATTAAAATAATTAATTTAATGCCTAGAAAATCAGTCTCACTCGTCAGTCTTGAAACTAATATTAAAGAATCCAAGTCCATCTATATGTTTAAGAAAAGCTTGAAATGATCATTATTAATAAAGTACAACTGCTGTGACGGGATTATTTTGTGTGTGTGGTTTTTTGCTTTTTTTTTGTAAAGTAGCTGTATATCTATGTTTAATTTTGTATAATGTAACAGAGCAACACACTGGAAGTGAATAAGAGTCAGAGTTGACAAGGGGCAGACATTATAAACTTTTGCTTCTTTCTGTGCCTTTCATTCATCTACCAAAATTGTACCAAATGTGTAATACTGTCTGCAGGTATGTTGCAATGACTTGTTTTGTTTTAATGAATGACATAAATATTATTGAATTGAATTGAAAAAAAGAGTTCATTTTAATTTGTAATGCTCTTGATTTTTTTCCAAATAACTGTTCAAATATAGCATGAATCATCTTCATTATAATAGTCATGGTTATCACCTGCTCTTTGCTCCATATTCTGACCCGCGGGGCTTTCCCACTTTCTTGTTTACAGTTTGCCTCCTCAGCACAGCAGAGAGGTCAAAGGTCAGGACACTGTCTGAAGGAAGATGGGAAGGCCGTGGAAAGTCCTTTCAAGAGCCGGGGGAAATAACAACACGTGCTGCACTGTACCGCACAATGGCTCAGGAAGGACATTTTCACAAACACATTTATAAGGCTCCTCGTGCAGGCGACAACAGGGACGGAGCCGACACAGACGCAGCTGCCGGCGCTGATGTCTGCAATAAGACTTAAGATTTATTTTACAAGGTGATACATTTTTGAGGATCCACATCTGGAAATATGAGAGGGTCCCCGCGCACGCCGTTCACCACATCTGGTTTTCATCTATCAAACTGTCATTGAACTTCAGGATGTATTTCATTACTTTTTTAGGGAGCGCAATTAATGGAATAATAAAGGCCCCATTGATCTATGTTATAATGCTGTTTCCTCATCACAAACATATCTGGAGTTTTAATTTGCACATATTTAATACTCAAACCTGCATATTTAGGCTGTGTTCATCACTCTGGTCCACCTTGTGATGTTAATTTGTAAATCAGAAACCGCTCCATTACATTTTAAAACACCCTAAACCTTCACTTGAATCATATGGAAGATTTTAGTCGTAGAGTTGTCAGGCTCTACTCATCAACTTCAAGGTTTAAAAAATGTATATACTTTTTGTTTCATTTTAATTTTCGGTTGTTTTCCTGTTCTCCAGGTGTGCTGACCCAGTTTTTCCGCACAGTTTGGTGAAGTTTCATCTGGTTTTATGGAGTACTGGAGAACACAATGTGACCATGGAGCATAAAAATGGGTATGTTTCTTTTGTACCTTTGCCATTTCCTGCAGACAAATCTTCTCTACCTCAAGAAATCTAGTTTTAACTTTAATGAAACTAAACTACAATCAGATAGCAATACACAAATGATTATTAATTCAACTCCAAGTACAACTCCAACCCAACTTTTTTCTCCTAGGGACTGGTAATAAACAACCGCACTAAGCGCGCCAACGACTTGGGAATTTTGTTCCCAGTCTGACCCAGTCTGACCCTGATGACATATCTATGGAAACAGTTGACAGAAAAGTTACACAATGCACCTTTATGCAGTAAAACATATAGATATGGTGAGAGACTATACAAATAAGTCCTTTTAAAGATACCTTTTTCCTAAGGGCCCAGTAACAGATTACCCGCGACCCGGTTTTGGGCCCCAGACCAGTAGTTGGGGACAGTGAATTATATTACCTTAAAACATACATAATAAAGTTGTATTCACTTGGCATCACAGTGTCCTAAAATGCGTATAGTTAATTCATTATAATTGTAATTAACCAGATACAAACACATATTTGTTTTTCACAATAACGTCACAAAGTTCCATTAACAACCTGAAAAACATAATTGTTGTCAGACAAAAGCGCCTGAGGCCTTAAACCTTCAGCATTTGTGGATCATACGGATGTTTCTTTCAAAAACAGTGAATCAATCTCCCGCTGTTATACAGGCAGCTGCACCCTGGAGAGACACTGAAGCGCTTCTGATGGGTTGCCCCACTGGGTCAAATGCATCAACCATCGAGGCATTCACCCAAGTGCACATTTTTGCGCTCCCTGTGTTCTTTTAATACAAATATAAATGGACAGATTATTGGAAAGTGTGTGTTCTGGCATCATGGAAAGACTGCAGGTGTCCAGTGAAGCAAGCGTAGGGTGTGGTGTGAAGAAAAGACACAAATGTATTTCGAAACATTTGGATCTGTCCAGATTTTATGAATCATATTGACAGATATGATTGATCTTTCACTGATCATGTACCTTAATACCTTAACTTGACACATGTATTAAATAATAATTTGTTCAAGTTAGTTATCATTTTTATCTTTGTAAACCATTGTGTGTTTTCTGTTAAAACCAATAAAACATAACTTATATTTTTTAAAATTTGCAATACAAAATCTGGTATTTTTTTCTTCAGAGGTAGACCATAAAAAGGAGAAAAAATACCTTAAAGTATATCGGAAGAAGTGATGTAAGGAACAGAAAGCTTTTGTCACTTATCGACTTAGTCCCAGCAGGAAGAATAACATTTCTTTTTGTTTGGAAGAGCTGCACTTTCTGAAAATCCATCTCTGGCTTGACCTGCATTTAAAGGTTCTATATTACGCTGAGATTTTAGTCAAGTTAGAACGTTGTTACTTCCTCAAAAACATACGTGGAGTTGTGTTTTGTTCATTCACACGTTTGACTAATCCTTTATTATTAGTCTGTCTATAGAAGCTCAAAATGTTCTGTTCCACCTTGTGATGTCATGAAATAATAGTTTTCACATTAACAGCTACATTTTACCTTTTGTTCAGTAGAGATGTGCACTTCCAGAGCTGAAATTATGCAGAAGATCCCAGTGAAGGTTTATGGAGCTTAAAAACAGTTGCAACACAAACAGAACTCAGCTTCAGCTCTAAAGGTCTGTGTGTTTTGATGAGGAAACATTATAACATTGATCACAGACCATGGCATAATATGGGCTCTTTAAAGGAAGTACTTATATTAAATGTAGACTAATGCTAATTTAATCAAACCCCTCCTGATTGTGCGCATACATTACACTTCCTCTACACTCTTCCTGCATATTTTACCACTGGTGGACTTCCACATCCCAGTTCTCCGCTCATGGGAACTAAAACTTTATCCTACTGAGCTTTGGGAGCATGTGTTGATGGGACTCCCAGCACCTCCTCCTCCTCCTCCTCCTCCTCCACTGGGCTTTTCCTGCCCGAGAGCTGAGTCCCGTCCAGGCGTTCCGGACACTTCCGTCTTTCACATATCAGGGCCGCACAGCACTGCCTTTTCCTGGAGCTGGCCTCGGGTTGTGTGGACACTGCAGCAGCTCATCCATCTCTCGCACTGCTCTCTCTCTCTTCTCTCTGCATACTTACACTCTTACTAAACTAATATGCTGTCTCAGGCTCACACTCACTGATTCAAAGATGGGGGGCGCAGTGAACACTTCAAATCTCACTTCTTAAACTTTTATGTCTTTCAGCGCAGCGCTCCCAGGGTGTTAGAGTTGGCTTCCTCTAAAAACGCCTGTGATACTCCAGAGTCGAGTGAGTTTATGGTGCCCCTCCTTTTCCACGATTTCCTTAATATACTTTTTTATATCATTCTTCAATAACACTTTGAAGCCCTGCCCTATCTAATGGAACTGAACATGTTTTTATTATTAATTCTGTTTGATATTTTAATTGTAGAATGTGGAACAATGTCATTAACCAAATGCACATTATTATTATAGTGATGGAAGAAAAATAAATGTGCTCATTTCACAGCTTCAATTTGCTTTTTAAATTTCATGGCAGCAGAACAAATATTTTAGGACTGGGGCAACAGAAAGTTGGAAAAGTAGATGTAATTTGAGAATATAATTCAGAAACACAACTTGCTCTGATTAAACCTTGTTTTATATGGATTGTTGCCAAAAGAAAAACTGTCCTATGGTCAATAAATGCAAATATACACTTGAAGGTCCACTGTAACTTTCTGGTGAAGGAAATTTAGCAACTTGCTTATCTCCAAGGAGACTTCTTTGCCTGGAATGTTTCACAGTATGGCATTTTACATATTTCCATGGAGAAGGTGTCTCAAGGTGAGAGACGCATGCTCTGTTCATGTGAAAAAACAAACATGGCTGCATATACATAAAAAGGAGAACATAAAGGTCTTAGAAACAGCACTTAACAGACTTAAATATTAGTAACCTTTGTTTCGATAATCACCTTGCAGCCCTGTATGTGGATACCCAAAATGGGCTTTCAACAAAACCAAAAGAGCCATAAAACATCACAACAAGGAACCTGAACCCAGGAAAAAAGGCGTAACTATTCCTTACGTGGCCAGTGTTTCTGAAAAACTACAGAGGATTTTCAGACAACATGAAATCCCCATCAACTTCAAACCCACTAACACTTTAACACAGAAACTAGCGCACCCTAAGGACAAAACTCTGAGCCACAAACAAAGCAATGTGGTCTACTCCATTCAGTGCAGTGAAGACTGCAGTGAGCGCTACACTGGAGAAACGAAACAACCACTTCACAAGAGGATGTACCAACACAGACGGGAGAGCAGCAGTGGACCACAGTCTGATGTTCACCTCCATCTGAAAGCCACGGGACACTCGTTTGAGGACAGTGAGGTACAGATCTTAGCCAGAGAAAAGAAATGTTTTGAGAGGGGAGTTAAAGAGGCTTTTTTTTTGTTAAGAAAGAGAATCCTTCCTTAAACAGAAATGGAGGCCTCAGACACCATCTTTCTCCCATCTATAACTCTCTTCTCAGACCTAATTCAAAACAAACTAGGAAAACAACAGGGCGAGACAGGTCAGACCCAGAGGTGTAATCACCCATTATGGGCCTGGATTATTATGCTAATTACATCCCCACACTTATGACTAGTACAATAGACTGAAACTGTAACTGAAACTGTAAACAAACATGTGTTAGTTTCTATGCAATTACGTTGTATTTAGCTCCTCCCTGCAGCAGATATAAAACTGTGTTTTCCAGAGTCTGACCAGAACTGAAGAAGAAGCTTGGATGAGCTGTGAAACGTATTCAACCAAATAACTTTGTCCAGTTGACAAATTTATTTTCCTTTTGCCTTGCAGCTTATACTTCTATTTTGTAGTTTTTAGAAAAGTCAGCCAGAACAAAACATTAACTTGAAATTACATAAATGTGTCACACTCAGTCATTTATGAAACTTTATTTTTCTATTAACTTTCTGCCCATTATATCCCGAATGAAACGTCCCCATTGTGCGGCGAGACCCACTCCACACTGTTATGATTAGCCTTTCCGATACAGAGCCTTTCCAAAACACTGCTAATGAGGTGTGAGTCTGGGTTCATTCTGTTCTGTGCCTACCTGTCTGGGGTCACCAAAGGGAATCAAACTCACTTCCTACATTTTGATCGTGTTTACTGTAATGCAATAAGGTCAAACCAGGGTGCAATGTGCCGGTGGACCCGTGTCGCCCGTCGCCCCCGTCCCAGCACCCGCACGACCCCCAGTTTAAAAGGTCGCCCGGGAGATTAGATCCTAATTTTGTTTTCTTTCCAGAGCGGAACATAATAGAAGGAAGAGTTAGGGAATATAATGTTGCAATGGTATGCAGCGGAGCAGAAATGACACTGTAACTATAGAGAAGTATTACACAAAATTGTTGCATCTCTTGTGACCAAAGATATTTTCTGTCAGAAAAAAAGGATGATGAAATTTTAACTCACAGCAAGAATGAGTTAAGCTCTCAAAAATGTGCATTCATTTAGTCAATATAAAGGTACATTATGAAACCTACAAGTATTAAAGTATTATAAGTATTAAAAATGGCGTTAACGTCACGCATTCAGACTTTAGTATTGTTTTACAAAACTCCTTGGCTTGCAGGTTTCACAGTAAAGTATTAAAGTGATCTATCTTGCATTTGATCAATTATAGGAGTATTATTCTTCAAAATATACTGCATTCCTACTGTAAGCGCGGTTGTTTCTTCTCATATCTGACCTGAAACATGATCGAGAGCCGTCATCTGCAGTTTAATGCGATGCCAGAAGTGCTGAGGGCTCTTTCTTTCTTTTCTTTTCGATTTATTTTCAATTGTTTATTATGCAGACAGTGAGCATGCATAATACGACAGAGATCATACAGTCATTTTTTATTTTCTGGGGAAAAACTACATTGATGAATATTGACAGTTTCTTCATCTTTTCACTGCATTATGTATTTTCGTCTTGGCAATGAAATATCTACGTCTTTCAATATGTTTCGAACAAAGATAATTCCATATTTTGTTTATTTCTAGCAGGTGGTTGGCGCCCACCAGGGCAATTTCATAAACTGTTATTATTCCAGATGACATGATGTAAAGAATTCTACTTCCCTGAGAACAATCTGTCACCAATTCTGCAAACACATGCGTTATGTTAGACTTACCTGACCAGCCAGACTCACACACTTTGGGAAAACTTTGCAAAGATGAGTGGATCTGGAGCCATATCCTGTCTCCCTGATTTCAGAGGTGTGACTGACGGGAGAATTAACCAATCAGAGTGATGCATGGTCCATTTAAATTAAAAACTAACGTGGCTGCTTACATGTAAAAATCGAAAAAACAACATAAAGGATTAAGACACAATTGAAGCACCAAATTACTACTTAAGTTTCACGTAAATAAGTTGTATCTTTTCTTCTAAATGTTATGAGAATTTTTGAGGGGAGACGTCATGATATAAATTAGCAGCTGTGGTTGGATCGTGTCAAGTTTTGACTGAGGATTTTCACGTTCTGTGGCCCAATTCCAGACATTTCTGGATCCAAACGGAATGTAGAACGGACTGGCTGGACAAATTTTAGACAAACTAGACAGAACATGTAACAAAAGTGAGAATTAGACTGGAAAGCAAACCACTGTATTTATATCAAATACCACAGGACATATTATGCACATTTGCAAAACAGACTAGCAAGATTATCACTTTTGATATCCACGTTTTCCCATTTGGCCATTTGGGGGCTTATTGAAATAATATTGGCTCACTTTATCAGATGGGAAATCCGACTTTGTGGAGCTTTTAAAATACCACCTTCCAAGACGCTGATACAATCATTCGACATTGTAAACTCTCGGTACCTTTTGCTTTCACACACTGTGCGAGCTATTACGCATGTTATTACCTTCTATGATTTGGATTTGCATCATTATTAAAAAGCAGGTTAGACAGAGGTCAGACCGAGTAGTAGAATTACGCGTAAGAGATTCGTTTCAAAGCTACAGAGGTTTGATTGACACTTGTACTTGTACTTGGAACACGCAGGGCCCAGCAGGATCAGTGCATGCGGAGTCGAGCGAGTCCTGCGCTACACAATGAGAGGAAATGGGAATTTAATACAAACTTTCTCACAAAGTCTCGCAGTCCTCCCCCCCCACCGCCGCCATCGCTTCGTCTTGTCTCACTTCTGCATTAGCTCGGGGTGGTCATCGGCACCTCCTCCGCCAAAACCACAACAAAATGTCAAAAACCGCTAAAACACATCCAAGGAGCACGCCGAGGTCCGTGCACCACTTGACACGATTTACATGGCATTTCCTTAAGCTAACACTGCCCCAGCTCTGGACATGCTTGGGTCCCAGATTGTGCATTCTCCTAGAGTTAAATTATGAGTGTCTTTTAAATCACAGAGTATTGTTTTAGGCATAAATATATTAATGTTACAGATATGCCTCAAAGTGTGATTAATGTGCAGTAACTAAAAGCATGTTATGGTGGATAATAATGATTTAGACCCCAACTTGAACACTTATTGATAAGCTGGGTTGTAAATTTACAGGTTACAAAAACACTATGTATTGTTTTACGTTTCATATTTAATGTATTCTCCACGGTATACGTTTTAGTTGTGTAGCCGGCAGAGAATTTATAATAGGAGTATATGTCTGAACAAATCAAATTAAGCCAGTCTAGACACAGGGCATTATTAAAGGTGATCTATGTAACTTCTGGGTTAGGTTAAAGTAGAGCGTGCACATCTGCTTGTCTTCATGAAGAGGTTTTTGCTTTGCCTGGTGTGTTCCTGAGGACGCTAATAAAGTTATATTACATTTATTTCAACATGGGTATTTTTACTGCACAAAAAACACAAAAAAATATGGATTTTAACTGTAAATTCTAACGTGATTTGATGGTTTCAGCTGTTTGCTTCAGTAAAAAACTCAAATTGCACGATGCACCTTTTCTGCAGGGTCTGACACCTGCTTCTCTGCATGGAGATATTGCCTGGAATGTTCCACAGTATGGCATTACACTTATTTATGCATACGGAGACAGCAGGTGACACCAAGGGCCAGGTTACATGTCAGATCAGTGGAGAATTGAGCGCACTTAGAGGAAGAATGCAAGGTTTTTAGGTCAGTAAAATCATATGTACTTGAGTAAAAGCAAGACAGATTTAATGCAGATTTAATATAATTTAATGTTTAATGCTGTTTAATGCCATACAGGAACATTCCAGACCATGCAATAACATTTCCATGGGGATAAATTGGCGGTGGATCCTCGAATTCAAAGGTAAAAAAAGTAAAAAGCATCTCAATGGAGAACAGATTGCATATTCTCCCCCCAATAAGCTGCATAATGGGCTTTAAAATAAGAAGAACACAATAGGATGTTGCCTGGTCTTTGCCGACATACAGACAAACATTACACAAGCCTGAGAGACATACACTATACATCAATCAATACTTCTATATGTCATTCTGTTATACGATTCCTCTAAATGCACTGGCCAGGCTGCCGTTTCACAGTTGCGTGCCTCTACACTTTAAAGGAGGCGGCGGGCAGTCTCAGAAGGAACACAGTGCACAGTGGTAATGACTGTATGACAACAAAGACTAATGGACACAATGGTTTATGTCTGACAAGCACATTAAGCCCTCCACCCTCACTCTGCAGGCTACAGCAGACACTTCCTCTATGCCGCTCCACTGTACCACTGCTCTACAAGAGTTAAAGGTCCTATATTATGCAAAATGGACTCTTGTGAGCGTTAAGTCACCCTATAATTACCTCACCTATGTTACCTCATCGAAAACATCATTTTAACAGCTAACTTTTACCTTTTATTCAGTTGAGACAGGCTGAAAATATCAAATTGATTCTACTGAAGTTGTATGGAGTTTAAAAACAAAGTGGAGCACTTCCTGAGGTGGAAGTGTTTTCAGTTTTAGCCTAAATATGCAGGATTTGTTTGTAATGTGTAATGTGTTTGTACATATGTGAAAGAAACAAAAACTACTGGTATGTTTGTGATAAGGAAATATAACATAGAGCAGAAAATGGTGTAATATTTAAAGCCAGCTTCTCGTCTTGGCCCTGTGCTCTGGCTCCTGGCTGCTTCAGACACAGACAATAGCATCTCTGGACCCTCCCTGTGGCTTTCCCTGTATCAACATTACAACAGAACTTTCAATTATTAGAAAAAAGCCTGTCTGAGTGGTGTTTATTGATGCATTTTCCAGTCATCTCTTGAGCTGGTTCCAACTATCTGTTTAAAACTTGTGCATCAAGTGACTGGAAAATCAAAGAGTTGATTGGGTGTTTGTGAAGTGTGCAGGGGTAATGGTCATGGACGCTGATGTAGGATGGCAGAGCACAGACACACTGCAAAAACAATATTTAGGTAAGTTAAAATGGTTTAAATTAAGAACATTTTACTTCTACTGAGTAGAATCAAATCAGTTTTAATTTGACTGATTTCAGTTTTTCTCACTGTTTTTCTTAAGTGTAACGAGACGTGTTTCCATGTTTTAGTATAAAAAGTCTTGTTCCATTGTTAGAACAAGACATTTCACATGTCAAGTGAAATTTACTCAAATCCTGATAAAACTTTCTTAATTCAAGCAATCTTGAATGGCTAGATTCTAGTTTTTGCAGTTTGAGGAAGTTATGGCTCCTTTGTTTAAAATAAGTCAAATGAAAACACATTTTGGTAGACATAACAGTGCACATGCAGCAGATTGTATTTCTATATTATTTTGAACACTATAATATATAATGTTATGGGCATTAACATGACATGAAGCTCAAAGTTATTTTGCACACAGAAATGTGAACATTTGTTTTAGACATTTTCATGTTGCCCTGACTCAGGGGAGGGGCAACCCTCAAATATGTATCTGTGCTTCTTGTTGATTTCATTGCCCTTATATAGTTATTTGTTGATGTTGTGTTGTAAATTCCCCGGCTTCTGTCTTCAGCTACAGTCGACTAACACATGACACATTTGAGTTTGCAACTAAAGTTAAAATATACTTTATTTAGAAATAATTACGTTTATATCTGTTAAATAAAATATTTTTCTCACACAAATTATGCAGTGTTCAAATAATTCTTATCAAGACTTGGTTATTTACTACGACTGTGGAGCTTTTGCCTTACTTTCCATTGTTTTCCCTTACGGGCTGAAAAAGCATGAGATGTTCTGAAAAGGAAAACAGGAAATCTTAAACAATAAGGAGTTGAGTCAACTCCAAGTCGATTGTGTCGAGACTCGGAGAAATGCATCAAATAAAGCCCAGGGCGTTCTGCACAGAATGAGAGATGATAGAGCACTTAGAAAAGATTATGGGAATAGACACAACATCATATTGTCCATCATTTCCTGAAGTCCAGTGATTAGCAGCCCACTCCAGAAGGACTGTGGTGACCAGTGGGTTCAAGTGGAAGAGCAAACTGTTGTCTCTGGCAACACATGACATGGTCCTGGTTAAACAGAGTCTGTCTTCAAAACAATGGAATACATGAAGGTCCAATGCTCAGAGCAATAAGCTATGAGGCTAATTAAGACATAGCCAACATAAAAACAAACTAACAAATAATAAATAATATATTTTTTACCATTTCATCAGTTTGGCGTGGCCATATTATTTCAGTGCAGTGTGATTAGAGACAATATTCGTAATACTGATTCTACAGGCGTGTATTAATAAGGAGATGGTCCGTCTGATGGGCAGAGTTGAAGCTCATAAAATCCATAACTCGGTGATTTCTGGAGGAGGTGTGGAGCAGCAGCAGTCTGC
>KN506143.1:5823-22322 GCA_000787155.1 Scartelaos histophorus
GACGTCTTTCCCTTAAAGCGTTTGGAAAACGCTGAACGTCTTTGCAACTATTTGAATCTGGTTGTCAGGATGTCACAACTGTGGAACAAGCACAATGACATTTTCTAGTTAAGAGAAAATCACAGACATATTCCCTGTCCACAACTGCACAAAGCGCTTACCTTCTGCATGTTTTTCACAAATAAAATAGTATAAATAGTCTGTATTGATGCTAAAATAGGCTGAAATAGGCAAATATCGTGAGAATCCATCTTGTTGTGCAAGGTTAGCAGGTAGTGGCCATCCACCAGAAAAATTACACAGTGATCGGTTGTGATATTGGACTGTTAAACTGCATTGAATGTGGATCTCCCATTTCTTTATATTATATGTAAGATGTTGGTTTGCTGTGTGGCCTATTTTTGCCACTGATTCTTTTTATTGAACAAGATTATTTGTAAACTCTCCCTATTTTAAATACTGATAGTGAAACTGATCAGCCGGCGTTTGGCAGCTTGTGTGCAAAAGAAATGCTGTGCACAGCAGATTTAAGTCATGTGTGAGCTGATATCTGCAAATGTGAGGAATGTTTTGTGTGATATACAGTTCAATTATGGTCCCTCTGAACTTTACAAAGACATTTTTTTTTACATGACATAAGCATTTCTTTATCGATCTACCGACACCTACAAATTAAAAGTTTGACTTTGCTTTTTTACATAACGTACCTCAAGCAATTCCGTTTTGAAGTTCAATGAAGCCAACACAATGACCGTGCACACTCTCCATAAACAGTGAAAGATAATTTGGTCTTATCTCCCCCATCACTACTTACATACACTCAATCTCTGTCTGGCTCACTGCTGCACACTCAGACTAGTCCCTCTGCCGTCCCCTGCCAAGAGTTTGTAATGGCCTCTGGGGACATTTTATTTCCACAAATCGTACGAGCTGATGGTGAAGGCCAAGTTGGAGAATGCTGACTCATTTAACGACAAGAATGTGTGATTAAATTTTAAATGAGACTGCCGTTGTGTTTGGCATGTCATACAGACGGCTTTAATGGAGAAATATTCAAGCAGGGCACATATAACTGTGTTTGTAATGATTTCTGAATAGTTTGAGAAGGGTATTGACATTTTGCAACACTAAAATCAAATCACAGTGACTCAGGCCTTGTTTTGTTGGTCTTATAGCTTTGGTGTTTTTTACTTTTGATAATATTTTTCTTAAAAGTATTATTTTGGTTGAAGCATTTGCTCATTGCAGTCAAGATTTACAGTCATAAATACAAAATGATTGGGGTAATTTCAGCTGGTTTCACAGTCATTTCCAACCAAGGTGACAAACATCAGAAAAGAAACTGATATAGAACAAATGCATCACATCTGTCTCTCTGTGGCTATAATGTTGTGTGCTGTTCTTGGCTCGGTGCATTTCACAGTACAAAGGATGGATACAGTGCTGTTCGAGGAAAGGTCATTGGATTTATTGCACCTTTATGGAAATTAGCAGTGCACTTTAGCTCATAATTCCGTCTTAATGAATATTTAAAAAACCCTTAGCGCACTTATGTTCTCCTCACATAATCATTTACTTAAGGAGTGCATTGGTGTATTTTCTTCATTTCCATTACGAGCGTGCGTATAAGTGAGCGAGCATGATTTTCTTGCTTGGGTCGTGCTGAAAATATCCTGGGAAGTTAGCAAACAGTATTAACATTGCTTGACCGACGAGGTGGGACCAAAGCCAAACACAAGTTTATGAGGAACATGAAGCAGGCAACTCTGCAAGAAGTGTAAATGTCACAAATCTAGATATGCAGGGGGAAAAAATGAGTGGGGAAAGTCCAAAAACTGAGAAATGTTATGCTATTAATTAACATCATTCATTAAAAATCATTATCATCGTCAAAGTTTTATTTTGAGTTTTGACTGATGCATGAATTAGTGGCTTTGAGGGTTGAATTCTCTGAAAATATTTGTTGCTCCTACGCTCCTACAGCTCTGTACTTACTTATGATCACTGAAAATAATATAAACTCTGAGTCAAAGGGTTCAAAATGCCACAGCTTATCTCAGATGTGCAATTTAGAGCAGGAACTCAATGGACTTTTTTCTGTTTTTAAGCTACTTGATATCAGTTTTGTGGTTTACATTGAGGTTTATATTGAACAAAATGTAAGATTGTAAGAAATATTAATTACAAGTAAAAATATGATATATTTTTTCCCATAATACAAAATAATTCAACCATAAACAAATTTATTTAAAGTCTAGATTATGACCAACTGAGTACTTTAATATGTTTCTCTTCCCTGGAGCTATAAGAAAATTAAACATTCCAGGAACTTGGATTTTTATATTTGTGTACTTTCTCTTTATCAATCATTCCCAAAATATATCATCCAGAAATGTAATCGCCAGGCACCAGTTGTTTGAGAAAAAAGCCTGCACCCTGTAGACAACAGCTGTGTGTGGAATGAGCATAGCAGAATTAGCATAAACCTTCAAACAGAAATATAAAAGCGTTTTACACACTGTGGTAATTTACATACAACATTTGTTTTTAGGGCTTAAGGCTTAAACCATGTAAGTTTGAATACATTAATCCACAGTAAGTATTTTTAAAGTGCTGTAGGTTATGCTCTTAAAGTATAAAATAAACATAATACGTTTTATGTTACACTTCACTTAAAAAAGGGATCACTCCTCATCAATCCAACAACATTCCAGACACCAAAACAACTATTATTTTTAGAATTTAAAATTCCTCTTGTGCTGGGACTGTATATATTAAATCTGTGCCAAGTCTTCGTTATGTTGATTGACTCTGCTCATTATGTGTTTTAGGGAGGTGAACTTGCACTAGAATGAAATAGAAAGACAAACTGCACATATTAGACTGAACCGGACTAAAATGGAGAAGGAGCTTGTGAAGAGACGTTCAGCAGTTGGTAATTCAAGCCAGAAATACACCTTTATTTATTTATTTATCTAACATCAACACAAAGGCTGTGAAAAGTGTCACCTGTGGTCATTCTTCTCCGTGAATGGTTTCATATTTGAACAGTACTGAATAAAACACGCTGACACGTCTCTGCAGCATCACGTGGTGGTTGGGAACAGACGGGGTGGTGGTTCCTCTGTATAAGAAGGGGAGAAGGAGGGTGTGTTCCAACTATATGAGAATCACACTCCTAAGCCTCCCTGGTAAAGTCTATGTCAGGGAACTGGAGAGGAGAATCCGGCCGATAGTCGAACCTCAGATCCAGGAGGAGCAGTGTGGTTTTCGTCCTGGTCATGGAACACTGGACCAGCTCTACACTCTCCATCGGGTGTCCAAGGGTTCATAGGAGTTTGCCCAACCAGTCCACATGTGCTTTGTGGACCTGGAGAAGGCATTCGACCGGGTCCCTTGTGGTGTCCAGTGGGAGGTGTTCTGGGAGTACAGGGTCCGGGGTCCTTTGCTAAGGGCTGTCCGGTCTCTGTACGACCGGAGCAGGAGCTGTGTTTGCATTGCCGGCAGTAAGTCAGACCTGTTGCAGATGCGTGTTGGCCTCCGCCAGGGCTGCCCTTTGTCACCAGTTCTGTTCATAGTGTTTATGGACAGGATTTCTAGGCGCAGTCAGGGGCCGGAGGGGGTCCAGTTTGGGGACCAAAGGATCACATCTCTGCTGTTGTGAAGTGGCTGGGATGAGGATCAGCTCTTCCAAATCTGAAGCCATGGTTCTACCAGAAAAAGGTGGTTTGCCCTCTCCCGGTGCGGAATCCTTGCCTCAAGTGGACGAGTCCAAGTATCTCGGGGTCTCCTCGGTGAGGAGCTCAGTCACACGGGAGGAGCTCAGAGTAGAGCCACTGCTCCTCAACATTGAGAGGAGTCAGCTGAGGTGGCTCGGGCATCTGGTCCGGATGCCTCCTGGACGCCTTCTTCGGGAGGGTGTTCCGGGCATGTCCCACCGGGAGGAGGCCTCCGGGGAGCTGGAGGAAGTGGCCGGGGTGAAGGAAGTCTGGGAGTCCCTGCTTAGACTCCTGCCCCTGCGACCCAGGCCCGGATAAGTGGAAGAAGATGAGTGGATGAATAAAACAAAAATAAAATAGATGATAGAATATAGTAGTAATGACAAACAATATACTTTAAATAGAAAACAGATTTATTTGGGTATTTGAAAATGTCTCTTCCATAACACTGAGGCCAGCACCGAGCCTTGTAATACTGCAGCCTGGATATACACAAGGTCTGGAATTCTATTAGATTCTCTTTTACAAAGCTACAATAGGTGGACTCCAACATTCCCTTTATACTTGTGGTTCCATATATGTGATCTGAGAGAGAGCCAAAAGCTCTTTATACGCTGAGACTCAACCTGCAGCTCCCAGAGAGACCAAACCTCTGCATTTATCTTATATGATATGAAATACTATTACCTTTGCTAGGAACATGTATTAAAAAGTGTGATATCTTGTCCGCCGCAGTCACTCGCAGTTATAACTTGTTCTTTTGTTACTTCTTTGGACTTTCCTTATAAGGTTTGGCAGTGTGTCCCATTAATCACTGTCTGAAGGTTTTTGCACATGGCTGAATTCATTTCCAAAACAGTCCTGTATTAAATCTTATGTAAATGCAAATATTTCTCCCTGGATTGTTGCGTAACATAAGTGTTTCCACAGGATCCGTGATGTGTGTTACTGTTGGGAATATTAAATAGTCCCCAAAAGAATTAAAATGTCATATATTACACAAAACGGATTCTTGTAAACTTTAAGCCTTGTTAGTGTTGTTACCTCATCGAGCACACCTGGACTTCTGTTTTCTGTTTTGTTTCATACACATGTTTGAGTAATTCTTGAAATATCAGTCCAAATATCAGCTCCAAAGCTCCAAATGCTCCATTCCGCATTTTCATGAAGTGGTAGTTTTCAAGTTAACACCTATAGTTCAGTAGAGATTAGCAATTCCAAGACTGATATTATCCAAATATTTCAGCAAAGATATATGGACTTTAAAAACACAGTAGCTCACTCCTTGTATTACAAAATGAGATCACAAATATGCACGATTTCTGTGTTAAAGATGTGTGAATGAAACAAAACGCAACTCAAGGGACGTATGTTTTTGATGAGGAAACAGCATTATAACATACTTCAGAAAATAGCGTAACATAGACCCTTGAGCAACACTTTTTGATGTGTGTTACGACTGGGAATATTTAATTAATCACGTTTTTTTCCAATGCTTTCATCCTGTGTGTAAAATGCTACTTTCTTATCACTACTACTTCATACGCTTCTGTTTCACAAAGTGCACCTCACAGACTGGACTTCTCAAATCCATCTAAGCCTATATTCTGCAGTTGTGGGAATATAAATGTCCCGTATATACGTGTTGGTCATTACTCCTTACTACAGAGATTGATGCAGTGAGGCGACACAAACAGAAGTGCATCCATCTCCTGCTCCTATAGCTCCATGACAATTCCACTGCTGTCTGGTAACACAATGCACCAAACGCACCGGTATTTTTCTCTCTTTATCAGCGTAACAGGTTTGTCTGCTCTGGGGGTGTAGACATATATTAGAGTGGGCTGCTTTTCACACTATAGCTTCATATGTGCACACCTGTACTTTTACTGTGATGATGAAATACTGCAGTGATGACTACAAATGTAAAATGGAGGAAATAGATGAAAATGGACATACTAGATTTTTTCTGTATAGTGTTTCGCCCCAGATATAAAGTAGAATCAGCGCTTAAATGGACTGTCAGCTTTTCCTTGGAGGCAATGAAAACAAGAGTCTGGGAGTCCGGATGCATTTTAATATATGGTTCCTTTAATTTGGCTTAAACAGAAATACAAGTTCACTTCTGGGGACTCTCCGCTGCTGCAGGCACACGTTTATACTGTCATTTTGGCAGACATCAGCTCTCTTTACTTGACTTGGATTCCATATTTGGTATGGTTTACAGCTTGAACTTAAATAACATGAACACCCCAGTCTCCCTTGTATCAGCTTTTCACTGAAACCATCTCTGCAGCCACCCCGTCTCTGTAGCCCAAAAAGTGTACGGATAGTTATGTTGCATGCAGGAGCTTGAACATAAATAGCATGAACAAACCAGTCTTTGACCTGTACATTAATGGAGCAGCATTTTCTGGACAGCTGCATTCTGCTCTAAACACAAATATCCCAAGTTTCACTTATGGCAGCTTTAAGGTGAAGTAAGCAGTCTCTGTCTCTGCATGTCTGTGTCACTCTAGATGCTGGCTCTTTGTCTAAGAACACACATTATGCAATTAGGCAGACTCTTTCAAAGAACACAGATTATAAAGATATTGACAAGAAATCATTTTTTCAAAGAACAGATTATAAAGATATTGACAAGAAATCATTTCTCACAGGACACTCTGGAATTTTGTACATAGGGCCTCATTTCCTAGTGAGCCAGAGTGTCATAGGCATGTGGAGAAACTAGGCTATGGGGTGAGCCTGCCACAGTCGTACCCACTCCACAAAGCACCCGAGGCAAATCTATTATTACGCCAGACTGTCAATGTGAATGTCTGTGTCGATAGAATAATTTTAGAAGTAAAACTAATCTTGCATTTGAAGGATTTATGTCTAAGCAGCAGAAGCAAGTTGTACTTCCTGATAGCGGCGGCCTGATATCTGAGAAAATAGTCCCTCAAAATGCGACAATTCATGTGATGCAAGGTTAGTTTTACTTCTTCTTTGCCTCGGGTGCTTTGCGGAGTGGGTTTTTAGCAGCAGGCTAACAAAACCCATTGACCTGCACTAGCCTAGCACCAGCAACCTCTGCAAATACAAGGACTGGATGGAATATTTTAAAACGTATTTCCGCACGTCTATAACACTCTGGCTTACTAGAAAATGACGCCCTATGTCCAAAATTCTGGCGTGTCCATGTGCTGTCAGCATCTAATTATAAAGTGTTCTTAGTGAAGTGCGCAGTTAGCATGATAGTTGTTTTCAAAATCATCGTGGTAATGATTAGGAAGCTGTCACTCTGGATCCTTGCAAACTGTTAAAAGTAAAATAGTTTTCACAGGTTGCCATATTATTTATTTATTTATTTTTACTTATTTATCGGTTTAATCCCCGTGTTGCCATTTATTTTGATGTTGATAGCGGCGGCCTGATATCTGAGAAAATAGTCCCTCAAAATATGCGACAATATGTGATGCAAGGTTAGTTTTACTTCTTCTTTGCCTCGGGTGCTTTGCGGAGTGGGTTTTTAGCAGCAGGCTAACAAAACCCATTGACCTGCACTAGCCTAGCACCAGCAACCTCTGCAAATACAAGGACTGGATGGAATATTTTAAAACGTATTTCCGCACGTCTATAACACTCTGGCTTACTAGAAAATGACGCCCTATGTCCAAAATTCTGGCGTGTCCATGTGCTGTCAGCATCTAATTATAAAGTGTTCTTAGTGAAGTGCGCAGTTAGCATGATAGTTGTTTTCAAAATCATCGTGGTAATGATTAGGAAGCTGTCACTCTGGATCCTTGCAAACTGTTAAAAGTAAAATAGTTTTCACAGGTTGCCATATTATTTATTTATTTATTTTTACTTATTTATCGGTTTAATCCCCGTGTTGCCATTTATTTTGATGTGCCCTTGGGCAAAACACTACACGCACCTCGCCCGTGTAGAGATGCTTCGAGTGAGGGATTGTTGTTCGCGGCTTACATTGACAGCCATGTTTTTATCATTCTGCTCCAGCTGTTGCTTCAGTTTCTCACCACTGCAGAGTGAATCAATAATAAATAAAATAGTCAAACAAATCCCAGAAGGCGGCAATTCAAGTTGTACAGTTTGAAGATAGCGGGTCACGGCCTATATAAGTCTATGGGAGATTTTGTTTTTTATGATCCGCCTTATCATTGAACTTTATTATTATTTGATATAGATTGGCTCCACATATTTGCCACATTAATCTTATGTCTAAAAGTCCTTTCCATTGACAGTCTTTGCGATTGAATAATGGCGCCACTTTTCGAAGCTACTGCAAAAAAAATAATTAGACTTCTGTTTATTTATGTGTAAGATGTGGCAGTATTGGTTTCATATGGATAGGTCCAATGTGCACAGAGATATTAACCCAAATTACCATTAATTCTAACATTTTGGGAAAAATTGTGTTGCTCTCAAATTTCACGTCAGTCTACACATCCTCAACAAGTTTCAGTCTGATTTTTGCAAGCATCACAGTACCTAATATGCTCTGGTAAAGGTTTACAGTGACGTCCTTCTCACACTTGAGTCCAGATCCTCTAGTCTATTAGACTTAAGTGCAGCATTTGATACAATCGACCGCCAGATTCTCCTAAATCGACTGCAGCTTGTTGTTGGGTTGCAGGGCTCCGTCTTAAAATGGTTCACGTCATATCTGACAGAAAGATCCTTCTCAGTCCATCCTAGTGCCCCTTTTATTTTCTTTATACACGCTCCTCCTGAGTTTAATGCTAGAGAAACTTCAGATTAAGTACCACCTCTCTGCTGATGACAGTTTTACTTTCCTGTCTCCGAAAAAATGGCTCATCACTTCGCCACTCTCCATGCTTCTCCATGCCTGTCTTACGGAAATTAAAACAAAAACTTCCTTTAACGTCCTTTAATTTTCTCCAGCTAAATGAAACAAAAACTGAAGTTATTCTTTTTGGACCTCACACTGACACTCTCACATCTGAGCTTGGACCACTTGCTATAAATTTGCACAACTTTTTTCAGCTAAGGCAGGCTGTCAAATTAAAACCAAACACACAATAACTCTTACGCTTTTGTAACCAATAGACTGGACAACTGCAGTGAGATGTATTCAGGCCCCACAGTGGAGTGTTTTAAGTCTTAATTCCCACTTTTATTCTCAGGATTTTAACACCACGTGAGCTGTATGGTCCTCTGTGTTTTTTGCTTATTTTATTGTTCTTATTTATTATTTCTATTCTTTGTTTTTGCTTTTGTTTTACTTTACTGGTTTTATTGTTTAGAGACTAATATGACTGAACCCGAGCGTTTATTTTATGGTTGTTTTGTTATTGTTGTTCTTACTATGTGTTTGTGCAGTACTTTGGAAACTGTTTGTATATGAAATGTACTGTATAAATAAAGTGGATTGGGTTAGATTGGATAAACCAAGTCAACAAATCTCCCAGTGGAACAGTTATAACTTGTCCTCCAGCTCAGTTTGAAATTGCAGTCGTGATATTACTGCAGCATCCTACTCACCTTCAAGAAAAATCATAAGCATTTATTTAGAATAACTTTTTCTCTATTCACATTATTATTTTCTATTACACATCTATTCAGTCTTTATTTTTCCTGTATTTGTTGGTTGCTCCTTTCTGTTCCAGTATTTCTTTTGAGTGTCCTGAAAAGCACTATAGAAATAAAATGTATTATTTATTATTAGTACAGTAGTTATAATGTAATACTTACGGGGTCTACAGGTAAACTTTAATAAGAAAGCAAGCAGTTTTTATTATTTACAGGTTGAATAAAACAAAGTTAAAGTTGATATTGGGAGATGGAGAAGCCACTGCAGGGGGGATCCTAAAACTGGGATGAAAACTGCGACCAGAAAACCAAACCAAAAACCAAAAACGCCCAATTACAAGTGCCACGACACGACCACCAATAACTAGAAATACGCCCTAAAGTGAACCTACTGCAGAGCCAATGTGAATAATACAAACTCAAACTCAAAAACTCATCATCAAATCATAAAAGTGTCACCAGCACTGAGTCTGTAAGCACAGTGCCGTTAATCTCACAATTACATAAATCACAATTATACAATAAAGGTTAAAGGCACCTCCACAACCTGGACTGTAAGGACAGTTTTATATTTACAAAAGTACAAATGAATCTTATGACAGCAAGATTAAAATATACTAAACAGATTTATTTGGCTCACCAGAAATAATGCACCTCTGACCTTTATAGTGTTGGTCTCCTGACACACGACTGTTACCTCGCCACAATAATTCACACTTGATTAAATTAAACATTCGGTTTTATGCTTACTGGAACAGATCATTCACACCTGCATATTAGACCCAGACTATGATGCCTTCAGTCCATTTGCTCTGAACAGCAATACATGAATGAATTATTTATTATGGAATCAAAATCTGACTGGAAATCTCTTTATTTCGCTCAACTCCACTTAGACTAGTACACTTGCACTTTGGTAGGAGTTTTCCAACACTGCTGTAATTATGGTTTCACTATGTCACTTTTCCAGTGTGAGGTCCACCTGCTTTACTCAGAATTATGTCTTATCTTGCCTTTTCAAAGACCTAATATGGAACTTGACCTGGTGGCATCACCTGTTTGTCCTTATGGCAATAGATATTTACTGATAATAGATATTTAATGCTTTACTGTGGTATGTTGTAGACAAACACATAACACTGGAGACCATGGGTGGACTAAAGTTATATACATAGTGGACCTTTAAATGAGGAACATCCAAGAACTTGACTGTATAAATGGACAGAGAAAACCTACTTGACGTTCCAAAGAGGAAATGAGCATTGGAGGTGTTTAGGGCTTCATCGATTCTGGTGTTTTTATTTCGCTATTTTGTCCTTAAAGAAATTTCTATTCCTAATATGGAAGTCTACTCCAAATTTGCCCCTGTAATTGTTTGCCCTGAGAACTCCATTTGACTGGAACCGAACACTATGAGTGACGTCACAGTCCCTTAGGTCCACTTCTCTATGCAGACTATGGTCAGGCCACAGAATAGTGCACAGAAAATTGCGTTGACGATCTACATGACACACTCATCTATATTCCATTAGAAACACCTTTTAGGATGTTCTGTACATCAGAGCACAGGCCTCTGTCTCCTGCACATGTGTTTCTGCCTCTGAAGTCTCTGGGTCCATTAGTGCTGTTCGGTTGGAGGAGATTGGATGCATTTTGGGCTTGTAATAACCCATGAGGAAGATGAGCTCACTTGGCACGGCGCCATGTCATCTGCACCAGTCTCCTTGGAGTTACCTTTTCATGGATTTATAGGCCGCTTATGGTCTGTATATAGAAAATATATCCTCCCTCTCATATATTACTGAATAAAGATATAGATCAAAGGCAACTTTCATTTTTAAAGATCTGGGGTAAAATCTTCTCAGTGTAAAAAAGCAAAGTGAGACCTGTAGGAAAGTTTATTATACAGGATATAGCAATAATATGCATGTTTTACGCTTCACGGGCTAACACAGAAGCTAAAACTGCAATTTGTATCCACCCTAAATAGGAGACTAAAGATCTGTCAGCACCAGTGTCTGTTCAACAAATAAAAGTGATTAGCATATTGATTTCCCATTTGGCCAGCACTCAACAACAGACACTGCTGGAAAGTATTGTGGCTACAGTACGACAAAGGTGGGGACTATTCAACAAAGACAACAGTCTTAAGGCTTTTCATGCTTTTCATTTACCTTTTGTTGATTCAAAGAAAATATTTTCAATTTAAGTAATTCCACTTAAAATGTATTTTATGCAGTTATACAACTTGTATGGAACATAATTAGAACATAATGCATATATTACAGATATATATTTATTAATGGTCTACCAGTGCCACCTTGTCTCCATGGAGATCCCTGGACATTAGACCACCAAACCACAGTTACAGGTCAAATCTGTGGCGAGGGGACCCACTCATGCTTACAGTAGGAATGCAGGTTTTTAGCTCATTGAAAACATTTGTAATTGAATAGGTGATAGAAGTTCAGTGTACTGTGGAACATTCCAGGTACATTAATAACATCACTATAGCAACATATTTGCCATATAACACTATGTCCTATATCCTATGTATGTATACATCAGTACAGTATTTGAGTTGAATTTTGTATAGGTTTTGGGATACTTTTGCAGTTTCTTTGTCCGAGCCGGTGGAAACATGCCCAGCTGTGTAAATATTCCAGTCTGTGTGGCCTCCCTGGAGAAATGGGGTAGAAAAGTCCATTCGCAGGTGCTGTGCTTTATGTCCACAGGCCAGAGCAGCGGTCAGCATCTTGTTATGTCTTCACGCTCGTGTGCTCCTGTAGTCAGCGAGTCAGGGTCAGCGGTGGGTTGGTTCCAGTGGTGACACAAAACAGACATCAGTCATTCTGAAGGAGCCTGTTCGGGCTGGACACAGCAGGATGCCGGAGATTACAGGTCTGAAATATTAAGCACTGGAGCAGAAATATCCCTGAATTAGTATGTGTCTCCTGCTTGAAGAATAATAAGTTATTATAAGCAATGACTGCACTAAAACATCTTATTTAAAATCTGTTTACCCAAAGATGTATTTCCCATAGTACTGTCCATAGGACTAAATTATCTACTATTGATACTTTGTAGCTGATCACATCAACATTCTCTGGAGGTGTGAAACTAACTGGAACTCTGATGCTCAAGTTAGACTTTATCTGAGTTTATTTTAAAACAGTTTGACCAGAACAAATTGACTCGGTTGAAACTACTACAGACAATAGGTGACATGATTTCTGCTGTTAAACAGGAACATGGACGCTTGTGTTGATCACAGGCTCCTGAAAATGTGTTTTTTAAATCAATTTTTATATTTTAAAACTTTTTTGTCACCACAATAACTACTGAAAACAACACCCACCGCACTGCAGTGTGATGCCACTGCAAAGTACCCATTGGCCCAGTTTCAGTTTCAGAATACTTTTAAAAGTTACACTAACTTTTCTGGTAAATAGTAGGTCACAGGCCCAGTTTCAGTTCTGAACTGAAGATACAGGTTAAATATAGGTAAAGGTGGTTTGTTAGGTTTGGCTACTACTGCAACTTGCACTACTACTGCAACTTCTATATAGTGCTATGAAGTAAATTAGAAGTATCTTTTGCCCTGATATGAATTTAGCCACACCACTCTTTCAGAATGTACTATGACCTATAGAAAACAAGTCATTATATAAAATTTTGTATTTTGATGGGAGAAATTAGGTGGGGAGGCAATGTGTGTGTGTGTGTGTGTGTACGTGTATGTGTCTAGGTGTGTATGTGCGTGTGTGTGTACGTGTATGTGTCTATGTGTGTATGTGCACGTGTGTGTGTGTGTATGTGCACGTGTGTGTGTGTGTGTATGTGTGTGTGTGTGTGTGTGTGTGCGTGTTGTGTAGTGTCATTACTGGGAGAGCTGCAGTGGCAGGTCAGGACCTTGGACAGTGTTGCACTTTAGTAAAGCACATGTACAGTGACACACACACACACCAGAGGAGCTTGTTATACTGTATGTGGCTCCTGTGGCTCCTGTGGCTCCTGTGTCCCTGCAGGCATCAGCTCATTAAACCAGCACAAACACAGGAAATCATGAAACGCATCATAACCTCGCGCCAACACATTTTGCTCAGTTTTCACTCTGGGATCTTCATGTGCCGTTTATGGCCTATAATCATTTTAATTGAATTGTTTGTTTATTGATATGAATTATTGAGCTATTATATTATACAGAATATGTCTTGCATGAACCTATACAACACATGATTCTCTCCTGACAAAATGTTTAAATTTTGACGTATAATGCTAAGAATAAATATTGATGAGTTATATCACATTTTTTATTACATAGCCTCCTGGACTATATAGAACTTTAAACTTTAGTGTCCTGGTTATATAATTATCTCTCAATGACCATTCATTAAATAAACGATTATACTGTGTCAAATTAAGACTGGAATTGTGTGTTAAACATCTGTGAATGAAACAAAACACAACTTCAGGTATGTTTTTGATGAGAAAACAACTTAAAATAATAAAATGATGTAATATCGGCCTCAAACTTCAAATACGCAATCGGACAAAAGACAAAACCACAAGAAAGAATAAATCAGGATGTAATTCATATTTTCAGACAAGCTGCATATAATAATAAAAACGACAATAATTCAAATACTCACTTTCCCACACATATAGGCATTATTATTCAAATTCTTTCCTCAAAATCTTGCAATGCATGCTCCAGCTCAATCAAAAAAGACCTTAGCATCATTGACAATTAGAAATTAAATTACTGAATCTCATATAAAATTCTTTTGCACCACCCTAACTCAGATATATGTACCTGATTGTATTGCAGGCTGCCTCTCTAGTTGTCAGCTGCCTCGCTCTGCTCCCTTTGACACTCAGGAATGTGGACAATGGTTCATGTGGTGAATTACTACTGCTCACAGCTTGTCTTCTTCCACTGCAGACGTGAAATAGAAAAGTAAGGACAAATATAATGTGCTTTTGAGGTAGAGCTGAGAACAACAGGCTGCCACAAGTCCATGAATAATGTGTCATAACAAAGATGTGTTAGAAAAACAATATTAATCCTTTATATTATGAAGGCAGCAGCTGTTTGTGTTGTCAGGCACAAAAGGAAATAAGTATTGTGTCATCTGCAAAGAGAAGTGCTGAGTGTATATATAAGTCAAAAGCTCTATTACAAGTTTTATTATAACGTATGGCTGTAACCTTTGAATGCCTCGGTGAACATTGTACACTTTAATTGAAAGAGGGGCTGCTGCTCTGGTTTACAGATGGTTTGTTAAGTTTAATCGACTCAGAGATGGAAGAACTCAAAGTACAACATGTGAGTGGTGATATCTCTTAAATAGAAGTGTCCTCCAATTTATCAGCCTCCAAACTGCAATACTACACACACACTGTAAAAAATATTAGTGTATGTTTAGTATTTTGTTTGGTTTATATTATTTAAGATTTATTTTTATTTAGTCTTAGACTTAGACAAACTTTATAGATTCACAAGGGATATTAACTGGACACAGTAGCTTTATTATAATAGCAAAGAGCAAAAATATAAATTGTCATAATAAGTTCACAATAAGTGGCAAAAATAGCATACGGCATAAACATTTTTCAAAGTGCAAACAAGCATAACTTGTTTGGTTTTCAAAGGTTTCTTCGGGTGGGACATGCCCTGAACACCTTCCCATGGAGGCCTCCAAGAGACATTCAGAACAGATGCCCGAGCCACCTCAGCTGGCTCCTCTATGGCTCCTCTAACATGGAGGAGCAGTGGCTCTTCTATGAGCTCCTCCCATGTGACTGAGCTCTTCACTCTGTCTTTGAGGAAGTGCCCAGCCACTCTGTTGTGGAAACTCATTTCAGCCACTTGTATCCGTGATCTTGTCCTTTTGGTCATTACCCAAAGCTCATGACCAAAGGTGAGGGTGGGACATACTGGAGGACATGCTGGAGGGACTATGGCTCTAGGGTGGCCCAGAAAAGCCTTGGGGTCCTCCCAAGGAGCTGGAAATCTGGGAGTCCCGGCTCATACTGCTGCCCCTGCGACCTGGCCCTTGATAAGCAGAACAAAATCGATGGGTGGACTATTGTGACCTGCTGTCACTCACTTAGGCACTCAAGTCAGGATTTAATTTAAGTGGTCCCGTTGAGATTAATATGTACATTTTATTTACGCAAGAACCTTGTTCAAATGTAGTAATGGTCAGTTAAGTGCAGTATAGGGGTATGTGCAATACACTGTGGGAGCGTCAGTGTGGGAGGGTCAGTGTGGGAGGGTCAGTGTGGTAGCGTTACTAAGAAAGCATCACTGTGGTTGCTTCACTATGGTAATCCCACCATGGTAGCGTCACTAGACGAGTAACGTAACGTAGCTATGGTCATGGTTGCTATGGTCATGGGTGCTATTGTAATGGTTGCTATGGTAACAGTCGCTATGACAACATGTGGTAGCATCACTGTGGTAACACCACTACGGTAGTGCAACTAGGGTAATGGCACTACAGTAATGGCACTACAGTACTGTGACTACATAGTGCAACATAACACAGTTCTGGTCATTGTTGCTATGGTAATGGTTGCTATGACATCAGTCTCAGTGGTAGCGTCAATCTTGTAACGCAGTGACCGTGTATTATGGGTTTTATTTGGGTGTTATATATGGACAAGTATTTCTTAATTTTTTCTGACTTTATGCCATTGTTTATTGTTTTAACAAAAACAAACAAATTTGTTCTATAGATTTTCTGAAGTCTTGAGCTACTTTAATTTAACAGTGATTACTATATTTACAGTCAACTATGCTACTTTCAGTGTGAGTCAATGGGCTGTATAAACACTGTTTTTCCACAGCATGTTCATTCACTGAAAAGCCACTCTTAGACTCTAACGCTCTTAAATTGTTACAGCCAAAGCTCCTCCATGAAACGCCTGCTCTGACCTGACGCAGTCAGGGGGAAGTCAAAAGTGCAGGGTGTTCTCTTCTGTTTGCTTTACTGTCATTTTATTTTAAGTTCACTTTCAGGAAATTATGACAGCTCCAGTCTTCCATAATAAACCAATGTTAAATTTCAGAATACTTTTAAAATTTACACTAACTTTTCTGGTAAATGGTCACAGGTCATCTGTGATGTCACCTCATCTTCATGAAGATAGATAAGTTTATTGTTTATACATTTAAAACATTCCAGGCAAAGTAAGTAAGTATTTTATTTATAT
>JACN01135107.1:0-10000 GCA_000787155.1 Scartelaos histophorus
GGATCAAAACTTACAAACACAGGTGCTAATAAGTGAATAACTTAAATCACTGTATTTTTATTTCAGTACAGCATACTCATGCAGTATATTTAGTTTAGTTTATTTAGCCTACTTCTCTCTCAGGTAGTAATCAAGTAAGTTGTCCCTCCCTTCACTGGCCTCTTTTTATATTCATCATATTATATGTCGTAAAATGTGAAATACAAAGCCTAAAATATCAAAAAGGTTTATTAGAGGTTTTGTGTCTTGAGCCTAAAGCATAAAAATCTTCACTAACTATTAGAATAAGTTTTGTTGTGGGTTTATGTATTTATTACACACTTTATTAACTGATTTTTCAGCCTTTTACAATCAAAAGTTATGTAATATATTTGTAATTTCTCTGTGATTTCTGTCTCTAGCGAGTGTAAATGTACTCCTGGTGATTTACTGGGAAGTACTGTGTGCAAAGGGCTCTGAGCTCATGAATAAGCCATCAATATCTTTATGAATCAGTAATCAATGCTGCAAAGATCATACAAGCTTCCTCTTTTGAAATTAGGGGGAAACACTCCAGACTGCCTCATTACCGACTGCACTGTAAATATCACTGCTCCATCTGTCCACAAGCAGCACACATCCACACTATCTGCTACCACAAGTTTTTGTTTTTGTCCAAGCACAAATGATACCAGATTCTTTCATGGGCACTTGTTTAAACTAGTCTACACTGCATTGGGAGACAGAGGTTCAGTAGAAAGTTAACTTTGTCTAATCCAAAAAGTTGGAGGTTCAGTTGTTTGATTATTGGATGGACACAAAAGTCTGTAAATATGAACAGAACTGAGTGGGCAACGCTTGTGTTGACATTAACACTTGACTGCATCATATACAAGCTGTTTGATGCTGATTCACAAAAGGCAAGAATGTCCTCAACATGAGGTCAGAGGGTTGATAAAACTCAGCACATAAATCATGTTTTACCCATAGACAGTTTATTAGGAGGTTTGTGTGTTCTTACATTCATAAACTGGGACCAGAGGTGAATGTGTCACATGCAGCAGTATTTGATCTTATTTAATCTAATACGGTTGTAGAATTATAGGTCACATTTCCAAACTCAACTATAATCACCTGTTTCTCAGAAGGATCGAAGTCTGAGGCGACAGAGGCGCTCTGACACTTATTTGTTTTCTTAGCAACAGCCTGACCTTTCCCTGTCACCTGAGGTGCTCTAATGAAGAGACACAGATGTGGAAAAATTACCAAATAAACCAATAAGGCCGGCACAGTCTAACACGCAGCCTCTTAAATTCATTTCCTGTGCTAATGTTGTAAAGCCAAATGGGAGCTCACATTTCTGAGGCAGCACACCTGCCCAGCACAGAGCAGTGCAGCTACAGCGCCCCCATGAGGTCATATGTAGATGTACCTTTATGTAAAACACTGAATTGAAAGCTGGTGGTTCTCTTTGGCTATATGGCAAACAATGAGCTTTCCTTTTGACAAAGAAAAGAAAAACATGTCATATAACAGACTGACAGCTTGACAGTCCATCAAGGAGTTTCCAAACTCCTCCTCATGGATAAAAAAATAAAATGGCACAAATAGCCCTGTGAGTTGCAGCTGACACTGTTCTGCCACTTTAAAACAACAATTAAATAAAGTTAAATAAATAACAATGATTACATTAAACATACTTAGACATGGACGACACACTAAACACTGGCATAAAACCAACTCAAGAATAATACTGTAACAACTGTCTCCTGATATACAGTACTACATTTTAGTGATACAATATGAGATCTAAAAGAACATACACAGCATTTTTGTTCTGAAAGTTTGTCAAGAGTCACTAAATGTGTTAATACTAGTGTCTCTAATAGTTACAGCAACACTTGATGTGATGTTCTGTTACAGTTACTTAAAAATAACAGTTGAACCAGAGACCTTTAACTAAACTTGCAATCACTTTCCACAAGCTTTTAAAATATGTGGTCAGTAACATAAACAGTGATTTGTGGAGCTACTCATTCCCTTACGCCCAGAACAAACACATGCATTTATATCTGACGTCACACTGGCTTTGTGTCTGCACGGTGACAAACTGTAACTTTGTGGAAAACATGGCTGATGTGTTGTGATTAGTCCAGTGGCACATCTGCAGCTATAGGTGACGTGACTGTCGCCCGTTTGGACTCCTTCATCTTGTCCAGTCCAAACAGGAGATCGAGTTGAGTTACTGGCCTCAAACGCCTTTCAGGCACAGGTCTAAAAGAACAGACTTAACAGGTCAGTCCAGTACACCATAATAGGCAGAAAACTTTATGATTACAGCCTTAATAATGCATCTGAGAATAATATGCTGTTGCACTGCACCAAACTACTGAGAGCTCAGCTGTGCATTCACTGCTTGGAGTGGTGCAAGTTAAAAATACTTATTTTTTTGTAACAATGGCTTGCTTCAAGAGAGGTTTCAACAGTCACTTAGCAACAGCTGAAGACAGACATTGAAACTTTTAAAGGATATTTTTAAACCCTTTCAGCTTAATCACAGCTTGGGTATTCAATCAAAATCCAATATAATGCAAATCATGGAGAAACTGAATACTAGCAATAATTACAAGAACACTTAATAGAACCCCTTTGGACAGTCTAATATGTATGGCAGTGTTTTATCAAGATGCAACACAACTTCCATGTGGAATAAACACAAATCAAGCATATTACAGCCTGACTGTATAATATATGCATAATGTATGCATAATATATGTATAATATATGTATAATATATACAAAATGGTGGTCAGGATCTTTGTACCACCTTTGACAGACACTAACACTAGTCATCTAGCAATTACAGTTATCCCTAAAAATTTATGTAATGTCTAACACTGATTCAGATTTTAATCTCCAATATAATTTACAGATGATTTAATAAACTAAGAGGGATAATGTTGCACATCGGCATGTCAGCAGATATAATAAAAATGAACAAAAAAATCAATTGTTAAAGAATAAAATCCAAAACTATATAACACAAGTCTTGTGAAATATTGAACAAAGGTTTCATGTTGGAGCTCAGTGTGTTGCCAGAGCACTATACAGATGCTTAGAAAAACAACAGAGAAGTTGGTGGGTGTTTTTTCTGGTGTGTGAGTCATACTTCTCTTCCTCCTCTTTGTCGTCCTGAAGCTGCTGTGCGATCTGCCTCATCTGCTCCTTTCGGACATAGTCTCTCACTCGGTACATGGCGGCGTCCCGGCACAGCTCCCGGAGGTCACTGCCACTGTACCCATCAGTCTTTTCAGCAATTTCTTTGAGGTTTATCGCATTGCTCAACTATGTAACAAAGACAGGCTATTAGCAATTTAGAACTGCTTCAATGTGTTTTTGTATTAGCTGAATGTTGTGGTTGCTAGTTACACATGTAATGTGATTAGAAGGGGTTGAATATGATTTGACTGATGCATTTCACCTATTGAAGAAAAATTTTTTTAAAAAAGTAAATAAAATAAATTCTTACGTTTTCACCAGATAAAATCAGGCGCAGGATCTCCTGTCTTTGTCTTGCATTCTGTAAACAATAACAACAAGAACAAGAACAACATTTGAATATGAACTTATAATTGAAAGTGATACATGGGTGAATACTAAATAAAACTGTTTGCAATTGTGTAAAGAACCTACTGGCAGTCCCACATGAAAAGTGGTGGGCATCCTGCGGAGAATGGCTGGATCCACATCCTGGGGCCTGTTTGTTGCACCCATAACCATTACCTGGAAAACATATTATAAAACATGTAACATTTTATCATAAAAAACATTGGTACACAGAAATACTCAATAGTAGACCTAAAAAAACAAACAACCAAATACTGCCAAAATATCAAAATCAACTCATTATTGATTTATAATACCATAATACCATTGTTTATTCTGAACTGACCTGAGTTGTTGTGGATGTGTCCAGCCCATCCCAGAGGCTCATGAACTGGGCTTTCATCATAGCTGTGGCCTCATGATCAAGACTGGACCGGTTCCTTAAAAATGACTCTAAAATGAACAGGAAACATGAATATTTGTTAAATGAGTACACAAAAAGATAGCAGTGCTTTAATGATGAAGCAGAGTAAAGCTAATGCTAATCTCCATTCATTTCTTTGAATATATATCAACCTTCAGTAAATCAAGGAACTTTATTAACTAAATTGCTGTTTTGCAGCTGCAGAAATAGCTGACATCTTGATTTATAAAATGCTACTAGTGTCCAGAATATTTGCATTTTGGTTAAAATGCAATCAGCTTAGATTGATTTCCTGCTGGATCTACTCACCAATTTCATCAATAAAAATGATGCAGGGCTGGATTTTGACAGCCAGAGAGAAAACAGCAGCGGTCAGCTTCTGGGACTCTCCATACCACATGTCAGTCAGAGTGGACGCCTGCAGGTTTATAAACTTACATCCAGATGCTCGGGCTGTGGCCTTTGCAATCATCGTTTTCCCACAGCCAGGAGGACCAAACAACAAAACACCTGCCCAGAAAATATATTTCAAACTTTATTAATGAACTAATTAATTAGTTAATTGGGTAGCATGAGCTTAGCTGAAACCTTTAGGGGGTTGGAAAAGTTTGGATCCCGCCAGCAGATGTCTTTTCTGAAAGGGCAGGATTACTGTGTCCTGAAGCTCATGTACAATTTCATCAAGACCAGCAATATCTCTCCAGGTCACCTGCAAAAACAAAATGTAAGTAAACCTTACAGAGAAAATTTGAGTCCAACATTTTTACCTTCATAGTTTGAGGATCAACAAGGTGAGATGCAATGTTCATTTCATACTCGGTCAGACTGACTCCCTCAACACCAATCCTTTTCATCAGCTGCTCTGCCTGTAAAACACACATAATTATATTTTTAATCACTAAACGATCTATTCCCACCTATTCCCTATATACTTACCCGTTTCTTGGCCTGATTTTTCTGCTTGTAAGTTGGATCCATGGCCTCCACCACCCATTTTATGCTGTAGTAAGTGGCAGCTCCAAAGATAGTCAACCTGACCAGCATCCCCAGGACTTCATTTCGAGTCAGGGGCCTGAGGAGGGCCTCCCTGGGAAGATCTTTCAGGACCATTTCAGACTGTGTCAGTCCATTTATGTTATATAGGACTTCCCCCTTAAAAATAAATAAATAAATATATTAAATTGATTATTACAAATTGTATGGATTTGTAACGACTGCACCTATAGATCAGCCTGTCAAATTAATACAAGGTTTCGGCTTTGAATGAGATTTAGTATTTTCTACTACCTTAAGACTGAATAATTGAAAAGCAGATTATTCCTCATCTGATTCATTTTTCAATAGGGCGTGAAGCAGTTTTTTCTCAAGGCGCCGTCAGGAGAAAATAAGTTCATATACGATTACAATAAATAATGTTAAAATAATGAAACTCGATATATAATAACGTTATTAGGACAAGCTAACCTTGCCGCTAGTAATAAGGGCAACACATTTTAATACGCATTAGATGTCTTTAGTTCAGAACTATTTGCAAACCATTTGATAATCTGTTTGCAGCTTTCACATAAAATACTCACAAAAACAGCTTCAATGCCGAGATGTCCTCAAAATGCCCAAATCAAAACCATTTTGCAGAACTAGCATCAGCGTGCGTCTCTGTTTGTGTCACGGGTGGGTACAAAAGTCCGTAGTTTAAGTTCCTACAGACATATTGTACTTTTAGTTATTTGCCACTAGATGGCAGCAATCCCAAATCTGTAGACACAAAAATCAGCACCATGGACAGCGACACGTTTCTTATTGTTAAATTAAACGTTTTAAAGTCATAAACTATATTCAAAAACTTTCCACAAATCAGGAAAAATATTTTATCTGATTAAATTAGAACTATATCAGGTCTGAGGTCTTAAACTAGGCTAAAACCAGGTTTAAAATAGGGCATTGTTGAAGGGTTCTAAACTATCACTAAGCTAAATAAATAAATAAATAAACAAACAAGCAAACAGATCATGCTTTAGGTTCATAGTGAAGACAAAGAGCTAGAGACCATATACAGACATAAACAGGTCAGGACTGATTCTCCTCATAAATGCATGAGAGGCGATATCACTCTTAATTGTTTATTCTGCCTATTTGAATGTTACTGTCAGTGTCCCTTTTATGTAAATGTCTGTAAGCATCAGTGCTGGGGGTGGATAGGTTGATAACACTCTGGATGTAAGCATGTCCCGAGGTAGGTGGTAGCTGCACACTGATGCATCTATTTAGCTGAGGTTGGCTGATGGCTTGAATCTAAGGCTAATCTCTGTTTGCTAACCATTTATTTTCAGGGCTGTCTGATAGCAGCTAATTCAGTCTCCTTAACAGCAGGCTCACTGATAAGGCTGTAACTAATGGGCTTCTCCACCATGCAATACATCACACGTGGACCAATGGGACTGGTAATTGTCACAAATTGTGCGACTAAATTTAAAAATGCTGGCACGTAGAGTCTTGTCAAGTAACTTTACAAAATAAATAGATCATAGGCTTACTTTAAAGAACTATTATAAAATACTAATGCAGGGATACATTTGGGTGTTTTACATCGGCCACACTTATACGTGCTACTGTAGCTTGGCATTATGGACTCAATCACTCACTCAAACTGCTTGTTAATTTAACAATTCTAACATATAAGCCTTGAGAATACAGTATTCACTTGCTGGCTGAGAACTTCATTACCGTATTTTTCGGACTATAAGGCGCATCTAAAATCATTACATTTTCTCAAAAATCAACAGTGGCCTTATGTATGACCTTTGGTTGTGTTTAAACCTCCAACTGATTTGATGTTGTCCACATTAGTCTAATAACGTATTAGTGGGCAAGTCAGGAGGAGTAATATGTTGGCGACATATAGGGCGACTGTGCAACATACCGGTAGTTCTGCCGTGTGGTGTTCAAGGACCCAAAATGCCACCATTACCATGCAGATTTCAGGTTTTGTATTTTTGTAATAAAACTGAACAATGTTGAGAGGGATCCGAGCATGTTTGATGCCCAAATCACCCAACTGTTAAACTTTTTGTATTTTTGTGTTAGCTACAACTGAGAGTTATTGTAAATGACCTGAATAAAGTTCCATTTATCCGACACGTGTTTCTCTTATTGTGCCTTATAATTTGATGCTCCTTATGTGTGGACAATGACACAAATGACATATTATTTGAGACTGCGCCTTATAATCCGGTGAGATTTATAGCCCGAAAAATACGGTAATATAAGTTTAAAGATTTATAGCGAAAAATACGGTAATATAAGTTTAAAGGTGCCAGAATTGACTCTTGTGAGCTTTAAGTCATGTTATAATGTTGTTACCTCTTCAAAAACATACTTAAAGTTGTGTTTTGATTCATTCACACATGCATGAATAACCCTTTATAATTTATTATCTACTTTGTGACATCATGGAGTGGTAGTTTTAGTTAATAGCTCCCATTTACCTTTATTTCAGTACAGAGATTTGCAATTCCAGGGTTGAAATAATCCAAATATTCATATTAAACATGTGTAAATAAAACGAAATACAACTCCAGGTATGTTTATGATGAGGAAACAACAACAAAAGATAGATCAGAAATGAGTGCAACGTGAATGCTCCAAGTATCTTATGATAAAAGTGCCATTTTAAAATATAATCTGTACTTTTTCATATTGGGCAAGCCTAAATGGGAACTGAACGTTGCTTCAGCAGAGCACATTATCCTCAAGGTTTGCAAATCCATTCTACAAAACAACCCAACACCCATTTTTGTCACATTTATGCAACATAAGTCCCTCCACCCCTTCCAGTTAAATTTGCTGCACAATTTGGATGCAGTATTTCAGCCTGCAAAGTCACAGTCCAAGCAGTTGACACATGAACGGTTTGCGCGCACACCTATGGCAGTGAAAGTGCTTCATAACCAGGCCTAATCCCTCTATACTGCAGCGTGTGTCCCAGGAGATAGCAGGCTGACGAGGCCGCTTTGACAAGTCCAAGCATAAAAGCGTTCGACTTGTGTATCTGCGGAGTACAGCTTGGGCTCCCTGCTTCCTCTGCTCTTTGCACCTTTGCCCAAATATTCTCTCTCAAGCAGTGGACCAGTTAAAATAGCAAAAGAAACAACATAAATTCAGCTGCCGTACCTGTCAAACTGAAAACTGTCAAAATGAAATAAAAGTACAGTGCAACAAATCCAGTCAGGAGCAATGGCACGCAGCAATACAGGGCTGGAGGGAGATGTTATTGTAAGCATTTTCTATTTAAAGTATACATTTTTTACCCATACTTCAGAATATTGTTGAGTAATCAGAAACATTTGTCTATTAATATATATACAGTTTTCCCTTCACAGGATTATACTGTAGTAACAAAGCCATAATAAAAGCATCAGTTCTTATTTAAACATGTTAAAATTCCTGCATCTGATTTTTCAAACTAACAAACAAATATTTTTTTTATATTTATTGTCCAGTAATCAGGATGTGCACTTTAGCATGCTATTTGCTGTTAGCTTTACCACAGAAAACCTCTGTACTGGTCTCTGAGAGTTGCAAAAAGCGCTAATAAACTCACTCAGTTAAAATAAATCAATAAATAAGTAAAAATAATAATAGTAACACTGCAAACAGGTTATATCTTATGCTAAATTTACCTATGTGAACTTTTAGCCTTGTTATAATGTTGCTTTACACATGTTGGAGTGATCCTTTATTATTAGTCTGTCTACATCTCCAAAGCTCAAAATGCTCTGTTCCACCTGGTGATGTCATGAGGTGGTAATTTTCAAGTTAACAGCTACTTTTTACTTTTCGTTTTGTGGAGATTGGCAAGTCCAAGGCTGAAATTACTCAAATGATTGAAGGTGTTTGGAGTTTAAACACACTGTGGAGCACTTCCTGTATCGCCACATGACATCACAAGGTGGAACAGAGTATATTCTGCTTGAGAGAAAAAATCATTACTAAAAAAATGCAGGTTTGTGTGTTAAACATGTGTACTCCTGGTATGTTTGTGATGAAAAAACATGATTATAACATACATCTGGAAATAGCATAAACATGGGCCCTTAAAGAATCAGTTTTTAAATCAAGTGCAGCACCTTTAAGTTATAGCAGCAATTCAAAGACAAAAAATCCTGGATCATGTGGAGCTGTTGTTAAAGACGTGATGATCCTCTGTATTCACGGGTTAAATCAGTTCAGTGAAAATAGTTTGTTTTGCAGCGTGTGATTTTATCTCTGGGGTGATGACTATGCCATTAATTTCACCAGGCCTACTTAAGGAAGCTGGGTTTTTAGGTTGCATAGTCTTTTCCAACACAAGTGAATATGCATTTCCCTGCATGTTCTAAGGTTTATTACATTTATTTTATCCAGGGAAGTAGATGGGGGGGAACAAATGGCTCTGTCATTCTAGGCCCCAGAGTCTTTTTTTTTTCTCCTCCCCCCAACCTCATGTTATGCTGTATTGTTTTTCTTCCTCTGCCATGTCTAGTCCCCTCATGTAATGTATTATAGATTGGTTAACAGGTTTGATTCCTTTGTATGCCTTGTACATGTGAAGAAATCCACAAATAAAGGTATACAGTACTTAATCAATATTTTAAAAACTTTAAGACTAAGACTCAGGGGGCCCATGTGATGCTTTTTGCCAAAGGCCCCCAAATTTCTCTCTACGATTGCTTCCTCATGAAAGAAACAGTCACTAGTACATGCCCTGCAAAAACTAAAATCTAGACAAGTTAATTTTAATTCTTGAATTAAGACATTGTTATCATGATTTGAGTAAATTTCACTTCCACCAATGAAACAAGATCTTTTTGTGCTTAAAATATGAAAAATACATCTTGCTGCATTGTGAGATCAGAAAAACAGCAACTCTGCACATAAGAAGCTAAATTTAATGTTACTTGGATTAAAAACACACACTTATTCCATTACATGTCAAGTTGAAGCTACTCAAAT
>KN506150.1:7152-21802 GCA_000787155.1 Scartelaos histophorus
TTAGATAGGGCCCCAACTTTCCATAAAAAATATACATAATTGAAATATTTATTCAATTGAGTTCAGTTTGGAACAGAGCATTCTGAGTTTGGAGACTGTATGACTGAAACAAAACCCAACTCCAGGTATGTTTTTGATGAGGTATCAACATTATAACATGGCTTTATGCTCATAAGAGTCAATTTGGTGTAATAGGGCCTTTAAACAAAGACAGGACTAAACAAAAATACAATAAAAACAGAGTAGGGTCGCATTAAAGAGAATAAGATAGAAGCACTTATATTTGCAGACATACAAAGAATTGCTCCGTCAACACTGCTTCATACTTCCCATTGACCCTCCCCAACCTCTTATCGCTCCAAGTTCTATTTCATATACACATTTGATGAATAAACTATATAAGTTACGTTTTTTTTCTCAATTTGTTACTACACAAGACTGTACAGCAGCAGTGTACAAAGTTACGTATAATGAAACGATTTAAGAAGAGGAAAAATATATAATAACCACTATCATTATGGGCCAAATTCCCCAATTATGAGCAGGGTCCGGTTCAGTTTTATTGTCTTTAAATTGAACAGATGATGCATTTAAGTGCCTCCAACCATGAGAGTGCTTATGCCGCTGAACTTTGACCCTGCAGAGCTAGGGGGATATCCCATTAGCTGTGTCCAGACGCTCTCTCTGTGTATGTGTGTGTGTGTGTGTGTGTGTGTGTGTGTGTGCCCGCCACCCTTCCCCCCTTTTATGTCCAGTGAAAATGCAATTTAGCACAAAATCTTCAATTATTCAAACCAAAAGCCATTGCACAATCTGATCCACTTTCTTATGTATGGAGATAAAACCTATGATTTTTTTTTTGCACATATGTTGGAAAATGCATTAATTACATTTTTTGATAATATTTTTGATCTTTGTGAACTGATCAGACCATCGCCTCTTTGATAGCGCTGGGGTGTGTGGTAATAATTTGGCTTTGTTCTACAGTGTACGCTCCCCCTGTTGATAGAGGAAATTGGAGCCACGATCAGAGATTGAATTCCAGCATAAAATGTCCTTGTGTCTTACCTCATTGGTTATTCTGTCCCGGTTAGCGCCAATTGCACATAGAGAAAAGACCTTTTTATCCTTCCTTCCTCATTTCGCTTTGCTCTCTTCTGACCCCTCGGAGTATCACCAGACCTCAAAATTGCATTGAATATATAAATGCTAATGCTAATAACTGCTAGCAGGAGAAGATAATGTCCTTGACTGGTACAAGAGAAGATGCTTTTTCTCTTACATGACTCACTGGCTCTGAATAACATTAGGAGAGTTCACAAGTCCCTGCTCCTTTTCTTTCCTATTCTCTTTTCCTTTTCCTTAATTTACTTGACTCCCCCTCAACTCTAGCCTTCGTCTTGTAGCGAGGAAGAAATGTAGCTGAAGTGTAAAATATTAATTCATTTATCTGCACGATAAGATCTTGCTGCCTCGCCTGAAATTCCAATGACATCCATTTGCCATTAAGTCAACGCGACGCACAAGCAATAAGGCCCCTGGAGCCCGCCCGTCCCCGCACCCATACCATTGTATCGTGGCACCGTTTTTATGTTCCCTGGAAGCTTTTCATGGTAAGAATTAAACTATAATACTTGTTTCAGCCGAATGCAACTTAATGGATGCAAAGCTGTCATTTAAGGAACTCGAGAAAACAGTTGCAGGGAACAAAATGGTCTCACGTGAAATCTCCAGGATGCCTCTTGGACTTTTGTATTGTTGCGCTGAAGTTGGAGATCAGCAGTGAAACAGAAATCCCCACAACTGAGGAATGAATGTGCATAAAGTTGTTATTGTGCATTCTGACTGGTCTCTGTTTAAGAGTGTCCGGTGGGGTCCAGAAAGCCTCTTAGGCCGTCGCACTAGGGTCTGTCTGCAACAATAGAGGAATTAAAGTGGCCTGCTCTGGTTAAAAAAGCCCCATGACATGAATGAGAAGCCAAATATTCCATTGTTTCATATAGGAACTAGCTCCTCTTTGAAGATGGATGTGAGGAGAGCTGCTCGGTAGAATTTGCCCTTGCCTCAGTTTCTTAAAAATGAATTATTTCTCGTCTAGCAGGCGAGCTCTCCGGAGGTGAGAGGCTGTCTCTTTACATGAGCAGGTATCAGTCTTAAAACCGCTCAAAGTAATTGTAGCTTTGAAGTCACACACATCACAGATGGCACAGTCAATATTGCACCAACTTGTCTGGGTAGACTTTCCAACTCCACTGCACTCCCGCTCCTCTTGTTCCTTCGTCTTGAGTCTTATTTGTCAAGAACTTTTCATTAAAAGGGGCCAACTATCAGTCAATCATGCAATCACACACGCAATCGCATTAATCATTTGTCGCAGCTTTATTTGCGTCATTTGGAGAGAGCCTGGAGTGAAATGTGCTTCACTGCAGCATCTCATTCTACATTTTAAATCGCATCAGCAATATTGAGAGGAAGAATTTCAGCTAAGTATAACTTTAGCGTTTCTGAACTTCCATCAACTTTACAAAGGATTTAAACTGCACTGAAATATACACATATCAAGAGCCAATTACTCATAAGTGACATTTGTATTGGATTACACCGCACAAAATATAACAGAACAGAACATAACATATAATCATTATTACAGTTATAAAGTTTACAGTATATAGGTAGACTATATATATATACAATATTTTGCTTCCTTGATCATTTTTTGGCTTAGATATTAAAGGGCCTATGTTACACTTCCTTTCTAATCTCTGTTATAATGTTGTTTCTCATTACCTGGTGTTAAGTTTTGTTTAATTCACATGTACAACATACAAACTCTACATATTTAAGAAGTTCTTCTATTAAACTGAAAACATAATTCCTGAATATTTTGCAGAACACAATGAGCCATATGAAGGATCATTTGTAGGAACCAAACGTGCAAAAGATAACAAAGCAGTGCCACCATCAAGTCCCATTACCATGTTTACATTTTTCAAGTTTCACAAAAGCAAAGAACTGAGGGGAGCTTATAGAAAATATCGCAATTACCGAAAAGAAACACAAATCTGACGGAGTGAGAGAAATCCCGGAGGAACGCAGCTCACTAGCCACAGGTAGGTGCATGTGCTTAATCACAAACAAGCACAAAACAGTTGAAATGAGGTGAGCGTGGCCTTTGACAGCACAGAACACGGGCGGGTTTTAAAGACAACTGTAGCAGGCATCAAACCATCTGTGGCCTTGTAATGAGGAGATGAAACGGATGAATCACAGGCACAGAGGAGTCGGGGTCCCCACAGGTGTAATGCTGTAAATCATTATACCACCTCTTGGAGCCCCTGCTTGAAGAGGTATTGTTTTGAAATCCCACCGCTGCTATCTGATCTTCTCAGAGGCAAAATTTATCAGCGGGGCATTCGGCACAGAGAGGGAGAGGAGACAACAAGACAAACAAGACAAGGCATCACTCGGAAACAACAAGCAAAGTCTTTAGGCCAGGCGGAGAGGTGGCACATGCTCTGAACATGATTAACAAGGTCTGAGGGAGCGCTGTCAAACTTTTGAAATGGCTGCAAGAATTTCTCTGCCTATTTTTTTCTCTTTTTTTCAGAACATTGGGATAAAATGAATGCTGTCTTGTGATGATAGATTATAGAGTTCATCATATTCACAAACAACAGTATAACATTACATGACATATTATGGATGTACTTGCAAAGTTCATGCAGAAATTTAAAGGTGCACTAACTTTTCTGGTGTCGCGTGTGATATGTTGTATAGAATCTAAACTATTTACAGGATTTTTTACTCTTATCTTAAAAACGTGCATCTCTCCACAGATTTGACCTGTAATATGATCTTGTCTCCATGGAGATACATATGTTTAATGTGGAATATTCCAGGCAAAGCATTTACATCGCCATGGAGACAAGACAGTGGACCTTTTTATCAATCAAGTGATAAAAAGTGGTCACAATAGTTTTATTTACTCCAAATATTAAAAAGTTTTATAATTCGCTGCTCTCATTTGAAATACAAGGACTTAAACTATAGACATGTACTTGAATGACGTGTGGGAGTCTGTAAACCTTTGCAGCACTTTAGCTTTTGGATCCCTTTAGGTCCCAGGTCAAAAATATGTTTTCTTGTTGAATGTGGGTGAGCTATTCCACTCCTGATATACTGTTTCCATCTCAAATAAATATAAGATTTACAAATCATACAATTTATGTTTTTTGTTCTGCTATACACAGCACCAACTTAGTGAAATTGGCATTGTACTTTCTTGCTTACAATGTGCATCTTGCAGACGAATGTGTGTGTGCGCATGAGTGTCTGTGTGTGGTAGCCAAGGAGTCCAGCCAATGATAATACAATAATGAGGTCATATCGGTATTCATCTCACAGGCCGGAACAGGCTGAAGTGTTGATAGAAATGATATTAGTCCATCCAAGATTAAGCACTTTTGCTCAAACACAGAGCCAGGTACTTTAAGCCTAACCCCTGGTAATGGCTCCATTCGTCCACTGCATAATGGGTCTCCTATTACAAACTGCATTTAAAGGAATCAAATAAAACATGTAATTTTGATCAAAAAAGTAAGAAACACTCACCAAAATGCATCATTAGAGCGGCCCTTGCCCACAGTTTAAGACATTAGTGATAAGGAGTGGTGAGCATAATGGGCTGGGCGTGGGTTCATCGGGTTGTCTGCTAACATTTTTATTGCCTTTCTGCTCCATACTTTAGCCATTAAAGAGTTGGAAATGTACAAAAATTGTGTGCCAATTTGTCAGTTATTTGCCCGCTAAACGTCGAAGCACTTTGCTGTCATTTGTGGTGATCAATGCTTAATGAATTAGCGTGTTTTTCACCTCCGTTAAAGGCAGACATGCTTAGCACCTTCACAATCCCTCTGAGGACCCGTCTGATGGAAGCCTTCTACCCCTAATTTATGAAAAGTGAGGAGCTAAGCAGTTCACGCGTCTCCAAGTGCGAGCTTTTTGGGTAAATTGCTTTTTGTCAATTCACTGGAGTCCGAAAACGGAACTCTTACTCAACTTTGATTAAATGAGGGATGAAAGAATGTCTTTAGAAGTGGTGGAAATAAGGACGAAACAGAGAGAGAGCACAAGATAAATGGGAGACGCTCAGAGCAATGTTTACATGATGGGAATGAGCGTCCTAATGCAGTGATGATTGCAGAGTATTTCCACTGATTCCATTTAGCCGATTGAATTAGCCTGGGCTGGAGTCGGCATTCTGGCCTTCCAAACAGACACCCAGGCATCCAAATCCAATTAAAGCCATTTGTTAAATAATGTAATGATTGCCTAAGCATACTTTTTCCGCTGGACCCCATTCATTTCGTAGCCATAAAAACGCCATTGTTTTTCTGAGCTTTGGGAAAGGTTATGCAGATTGATAGAATTAATTGTCTGGCAGGCGAAAAATGTCATTAGAACACTTAGATGGCCATGATGGTCCATTTGTATCCCCAGTATGTTAGCGGGCAAGCATTTTAATTTGTAACTTGACATGATAATGTGGCTAGTCCCCCGCTCAGAGACACAAATATTACTCACAGTGATTAAAAGGGCCCATTTCTTCCTCCTCTCCAATAGCCGGACACAGAGAATCCATACACTGTTAACTTTATCTGGCTAACATTAACTTTACACTGACTTTTATTGCTTTTATTTTAATGTCGAATGTAATAAGAATATCTGTAATATGCAGATGTGAAGTAATGTAGTGGTGTGCTAGAGGACATTAGCATTGATAGTTATGATTAAAAACCTTATTAACACCGGGCATGGATTAGCGTGAAGAACTATATATTCCAAACAAAACAAAATTCATAGGTGATGTATTGCAAATTAAATAGACTCAAATTAACTAGTGCTGCTGCTGGGAAGGCGATGGGAAGGAAGAGAATTAGTTGAGTTTATAACCTGAGATGGTGATAGAGGAGATAAGGGGTGATAGAATTGGGTGGGCTACTTCTTCTGGTGAGGTGGTGGTGGTGGTGATGGGGTGGGGTTGTCCTGAAATAGAAAGGGCTGCGGGTTATTTATTTGTGGAGATAAAAAAGTGACATGTTCCAGTGATTAGGTGGTCACGGGGCAAAAGTGGGTACAAAGGTTTACTGCTGAGATGGGTAAAGGTGGGACTGGTTAAGTGATGATGAAGCCTTGTCACCTTGAGTCACCAATATTTTTTTAATTAGTCGACTAACTCGTCAAACTATTGTAATTTGAGACACTAGTTAACCAGTTAAAGATAGAAGGATGTACATGGAGAGACTATTTATGAATAAAGAAGTTGAAATTCAGTTTTGCCTGTTTTTTAGAATCTGTATTTTCCAGATAAGGATTATGAGGATCAAAATACAATTATTTTAAATACGCTATTGTGCTATTTTCTGATCTACAATATTCTCATCACAAACATACCTGGAGTTGTGTTTTGTTTCATTCATTCATTTTTTTATTTAAGATCAGTCTTTCTCTTAAACAGCAAAATGCAAATTGTCATGTGGTAATACAAGAAGTGCTCTTGTGTTTTTGAATTCTGTAAACCTTCACCACAATCATTTGGATGATTTCAGCCTTGAAATTGCCAATCTCTACTGATCTAAATCTAAATCTAAAGGTAAAAGGCAGCTAGTAAACTTGAACACTACCACCACATAACATTACACAGAACAGAGCATTTTGAGCTTTGGAGATGAAGATAAACTAATAACCAAGTATTACTCAAACGTGTGATTGAAACAAAATCATAGCTCCAGGTCTGCTTTGGATTAGGTAACAACATGTTTGTGTTTTTTTGTTGTTGTTTTAGCTTTAAGTCATGTTATAAGCCATGTTATAAGCCATGTTATAAAATGGCTCAAAGCTGATAGTCTATTTTTGTGTAATTAAAGGATCTTTAATATTCTTTTTTTCCCTCTTTTTTTTTCAATGTACCATTACAGCCCTAATAGTGAGATAGTTCACATGTTAGTTAGTTAACATGTTAAGTATGGGACATGAGAGGCAGATGTACTACTGAAACAGAGAATAAGCTGAAGGAAACATGGTGGTACAATGTGATGATGCGGTAGAAGACGACTATGGTGCCAATTTAGACCAAGAGGTTGTAGACTGAATGTAATCTCTAAGCAATTTCATCTCTTAGTTTAAATACATTTCTAGTCACTCTGAGGCTTCTGGGAAACCCTTGTTGTGCATATTGGCAGAGAGGTCACCGGCAATTATGTGCACTGTATTATTTAACCTGCAGAAATCCTAACATGAGCTTTAGGCTGGCCAACAGCACGCTGGAGCCCAGACTGCCGACATCTCCAGAGAGGCCATGGACTTGGCTCGAGACTGAATTAGACACGGATGGAGGAACTGGGCTGCATTAAAAAGGCCCGGTTTCCACGGTAACATATTCAGGGTGCGAGTGGATTGGATCATTAAACCCGACTGGAGACTTCAAGGTCAAATGTCAGCGGCGCTGCGGTTACAACAGGGAGAGCGCCTCGTGAATCTATCATTAAGGTGTGTTCATAAACATACAAGACACGGCACACGCAATGCATCATGGGTGGACAATGTGATCCTGGACAATTAATGAAAAGGTGGAAGATTTTATTTGTGTTGTGGCTAATAATCCTTAGATTGTCTATTTTCCTGTAATATGCAAACATAAGAAGCTTCCTATGCATGCATGTATTTAGTGGTATTGTCCATAGGGTTTTGTGCTGCAAGGATCATATTTCCACATTATAGGTCCTGTATGACGCACACTTAACTCTTGGGAGCTTATAGCCATGTTAGAATATTGTTAGCTCCTCAAAAACATACTTAAGAGTTGTGTTTCATTTCATTCACACATGTTTGTGTAACCCTTTATTATTAGTCTGTCTACATCTCCAAACCTTATCAAACTTTGTAATGTCACAAAACTGAACAAGTGAACAGTTCCTTTTATCTTCAGTTCGGTAGAGACTGGCAATTCCACATTTGAAATAATCCAAATGGTGGCTGAGTGGCTTCACAGGAAGAAGGTTCCGGGTTCCTTTCTGTGAGGTGTTTGCATGTTCTCCCAGTGTCTGAGTGGGTTTCAACCTAAAACATGCACCACAGGGATGAAGGTACTGACCAAGCAACAAGATGGACACGGGTCCCCAGAAGTCCCATGTGCTGCCCCACTGCTCCAGAAAGGATGGGCGAAATGCACAAGACAGTCCCAAAACAAAAATGATTCAGTGAAAGTGTATGGAATTTAAAAACATAGTGGAGGACTTGCATTACCACATGACATCACAGGTGGTTCTATTTGAGAAAAAAATCTCAGCCAAAATACACATTTTGGCTGTTAAACATGTAACATAAAACTCCAGCTATGTTTTTGATGAGGAAAAAACATGACACAAATCACATATTAGGAAATAGCCACTAAAAGTATATAATAATATAATAATAATAGTTGTCTTAAGTTGCCTCTTCCAGATGCTCCAAGTCGCTTTATAATTTCAAGCATCATTTATTCACTCCATACTTGGTGGTGGTTATCTCCTAGCCACAGCTGCCCTGGGGAAGTGATACATACTATCACATACTAGGTTGACAAGGTGGGTGAAGTGTTTTGCCTAAGAACACAACAGCAAGATGAAGAAAAGAAGACACTGTAAAGGTGAGATGGCCATTTCAAGAGTAAGTACAAGTGACGCTTGTACTTGACGCTATGTATTGAATAGAAACATTTTTCTATAAAGTTCACTAAGATGTGATCATTTATTGTACATGTAATGCAATTTCACTTCTTGAACTACTGTACAAGTTTTTATGAATAATTAGTCAACTTTTCTGCAGTTGGAAAATTCATAATAAATTGCCAGAAAAGCGGTAATGAGCAAACGAAGACATCTCAGCATCTCACGCTTTCCTTTCCTCCTGAGTGTCAGATTTTGTACAATATCGTCTTTGAAATTAATACAACGCAAAGATGAAAAATACTTGCAGACAAATGAAAAGTCTCCAGTATAGAGTTTTGATTTGTGTGACTGGAAGGTGCACCACAAAGAAGGCGTGATGACAGATCCCACGGTACTCATCTATATCATTATCAACCCTTATCAACCCTGTTCAAAGGCAGCAGGTGCGTTACATGTCCCCACTTTGTACAGCAAGGCAAAAAGCAAGCTCGTCTTTTAACATGATCATAAAGATAGTTAAAATTAGCTCCTCTAATCAAAACGCTGCACTCTAAAAATTAAAAATGACGCTTTTTAAGAAAATCATGTCATGTCAATTTGCAAATTTTGTTCCTGACCCATGTGTTTCTGTCTAAATCTACAGTCTCTGGAGAGCTCTAGTTTACGAAGGTGAATCAATATAGAATCTTTCATGTGGATTCTCTTGATCAGGCTGTATCTGGGAAAAGACACACCTTCCCAGTATTTTGTGTTCTTGGTTTTCAACTAAATTTGACAGCACTGAAAAAAACTTGAAAGTTGACTATCAATGATACAAAAATCAGTACAAGTTTATGCATTATTTAGACCAAGATGTACTTTAAGTTTTATCACACCTCAGCTACTTGGAAATTCTTTTTGACTAGAGAATAAGTTGCAAAACAAGTTTACGTGAATAAAATAATATATGATCTTTTTAAAATTGTGATTTTTTTTTTCCACGGCTCTCAATATGGTACAAACACATTTAGTTTTTTACAATATACGCTGAATGGCACGTGTGAACTGACGGTGGCCCAATTGCCATTTGTGAATATTTCCCGATTATCCCGATTGATACTTTGTAATGACATCATGCAGGGGTGTTCAACATGCATCTCTAATAGTAGAATCTGCAGGAGTTACCATGGTGATGCAATGCACACATCAGTAAGAAAAAAGTTTTAGGACCGCTTGAAAACTTGTCTAAAACACAAATGGATTTAAACAACACATTTTCATTTTCTTGTGATCAATCTGAGTGTTCATGATTTTGTTTAGGTCAGGGGTGTCAAACTCATTTTGGTCCGGGGGCCGTATCCAACCTACTTTGATCCCAAAGGGGCCGGATCAGAAAACTTGTGGCATATGTTCCCCAAAAAGAGCAATAAGTCAAAATATTTGTACAGAGAAATACAAATCTATCCAATAGAGTTTGATTAATCAGTTAATTTAATCTTAACTTTTTATGACTATGAAAAATCTGGAGAAAATTGGTCTAAAGATTCACTGTGTTGTTTCTATTAGTTAGAGGAATAAAAAGTGTATTTTATTCTTGTAAGAACATTGTTGATTATGTTACTTACAGTTTGCGTCATGCCCACACAGTCCATGGTGCCTCGATGCTTCAGTGATGTGTCCAGAGTATTTGTGTTGTGTTCTTAATTATTAGTTCCACCGCTCTTTATTTAGGCGACGTTATTTAACCAAATAATGGTGGTTGACAAATTAAACTTTTGAGGAGAAATGCGATATGGAGAAGTTACGCACTGCACAAATTTTAAGACCTGAAAGTTACGCACCACAAATTTTAAGACCTGAAGACGCTGCCAAGCTAAGCGGCGCAGAGAATTACCAATAATTTAATAGAAAATATAATTAAAATATTTAAGTAGAAAATCAGCCGAGGGCCGGATTAAAGGTCTCGGGCCGTATGTTTGACACCCCTGGTTTAGGCGTTTGCTTGGTTTTCAACAAAAATGGTGAGAGCTAGCTTGTGACTAAAGTCCCAGTTAACTTTAATCCTTCCCAAGGATTAAGAATGTTGATTATCTCAGATGCAATGTAGCAACAGCAATAATAAAAAAAAAAAATGCAATCCAATACTGAAATGTGCAAAAACATGTCTATTAGTTCAGGTTCAAGTATTGGACAAACGTGAAAGGACTGTGCTCCAACTTTCCTGTGAAGAAAGAAGTGATATCAAGAGAAATCTGAACTGAACTGAATTAATTCTATAACTTTTTTACTGTGTATTCATGCTTTTGTGTATCATCTGAGATGAACTGAAAATACAATACAGTATTTACAAGCAACAACTTCTGAAGAAATGTATTTACAACTTCCCCTGGTGCCGCCACTATACAACTATACTAGATATATATGATCTAGGTCTAAATAAGTATAGCTTATATTTATGACGCTAAACAAGAAATGTGATGTGCAGGAGCTCTCATATAAAGAAAGTCTCCTCATTTTGCTAATATCAAATTCCTCCTTTAGTGTGTCATTTGCATGTGAGTCCATAATGTCTTAAAGATTTTCAATAGAGCTTTAATGTGTGATTAACAGTTTACCTGTGAGTGCTGCTGTTGTGACAGTAAACACTTTAACATGGAGGTCTCTGATCAATGCGCATCGATTCATGTTATTGTAAGCCTGCTGGAGAGCGAGTTTAGCCTTCCAATAACAAACCACTGGTTAGGTTTAAAGGAAGGACTTATATCTTATACAATATATCTCAAACTTATTCATATTTTAATATTATTGCAGGTAGAAGATATTCAAGGTATAAAATACATATACTCCAGGGCAGCTGTGGCTTCAGTTGCCTAGGAGTATTGGTAGTTGTCAGAATCTAGAGTGTGATGACGTCTTATTGCGAGATTGTACTTGAGAAATATCCAAAAGGCAAATTCACAAATGTTGAACCTGATCATTATTGGCTAGACCCATGACCTCACTATAGTACAACAAAAAACAGTTTAACAATATAAATTTTTGCAGTCTCCATCTGTATTCCATCCCTGAAGCCACGCCTTGAAGTGAGCCCCTACTTGGACAAACATCTGTATATACTAGAGGTTCATAGGATCTCGATGAACCATCTCCGTCTATCATCCCACAATCTCAAAATAGAAACTGGTCACTGGTCCAGGATCCCGAGGGATCGTAGGACCTGTATGTGTGGGATGGACATTCAAACTGAAGAACATGTGCTATTAAAATGTGAACTCTCTCAATTTATTACAACAGCACATCCACAAATTACTGACAATGCCAGAACAATACTTGATTTATTTGAAATGGATGTCCATGAAGTCCATGAAAATTTGTCCATGAAATTTGAAGAATTCTGCTACAGAATTCTTCAAATTTCATGGACATAATTATACATGTATACATATATGTTGAAATACTTCACCCTGTTTACTCATGCCATGTATTGCACTATACATCAAATATTATGTCAATAAACTATCTATCTATGTATCTATCTATCTATTAAATATGACTTGCCAAGAGAATGTGTAGAATTGTTGTATTTTTATGTATTTGCCTGCCTAGGGACTACGGATGAAAATTAGCTTTGTAGCTGTAATCTGGCATATTTACATTTGTTTTATACTTATGTTCATTAATGTGCATTGTCCCTATCAAATAAATAAATAAAATAAAATAAATAAATTGAGTGAATGAGTAAAGCTTGAAGTGTGGAAAGGTGCTATACAAACCCACTGCATTACTGTTATGACGATTCAATTACCGATGTTTTTATTGCTCAAAAATACTTTAAAAACTTCTTATTGTGATTTGACTTGCCACAGACTCCACAGTTCTGGCCTGTAACTTTGTCTGGAGGCGTCACCTGCCGTCTCCATGGACACGGAGAAGTTCAGTGTCATTATGTGTCACATTCCAGACGAATCAGTAACATCTCCATGGAAAAAACACAGACTGCCCATGAGAAAAGTTACATTGTTAATCTAGGTTTTGATTTAATCACAAAGTCTGCATATTTCTTTGACCGCACCATACAGTCCTTTAAAGTAAGTATTTTAAGTTTTTCCATATGGTGGTGTTAGACTTGCGGTGGCACCTGCATGTACAGACAAGGGCCAAAGAACGAAGCCCCTATCGCAGCCGAGGGATAACAAGTGCGAGGCGGCGAGGGAGGCACACCAGAAAATCACCTCAATTTACACTCATTTTCACTTTTCTTTGGCAAATGTTGCAACATATTGGGTTTGGTGGTTGGCGCAGACCGCTCGCCCGGCCACCCCTCGCGTTCTGCTGCTCGCGTGTGTGTGTGTACGTGTGTGTGCGCGTTAGCATGTGGCGTGTATGGACAATGGGACATCTCTCCTGGCCTGTTGGTTGTCCTAGCCCCCCGCGGTGATAGTGAATAACACACCTCATCCCGTATCTCTTTCTCTTGCGGCACCCTCATTTTCGCGCCGGCTTCTTTTCAGCACTTGCAAAAGCCTGAGACAAAGGCGAGCCCGGGCTATTGCGGTGTTGTTTGTCAAGTGTGTGCCCTAGTCCCATCTCGCTCCTCCAGGAAATGGTGTGTCAATGGGCATTATGTAGATGCTTTTGAATAGGAGCCACCCAGGGTCTGACTGTGTGAGAAGTAGGTCTATCTGTCCAGAAGTCCTCATCTTAACACTTATTGAACAGCCATTACAATACGGCTGGTGTGACCGCGCTCTAACACCAGACAGCTTAGGGCCATTTAATAATTATATCATTAAATCACCAATGCTGTGGCTTTCAGAACACAGTCATCACTTTGTGTCAATCAGACAGAAGGTAACAGGCTTGTTTAGGTGTTATAAGTCTTTTAGTTGCAAACCAGGTGATTGTAAAGACTAAAAAAGTGCGCCGTAGGAGTCACAGGTGGCTGGAGTCTATCAAATACGGGCGTAGATATGAAATGCTCGACTCAATTTACCTAACGCATACAGACAGGGCTTAGAATGTTCAGGAGAGAATTCACAACATATTGAATTCACAGTCTTCTTGACAGACAACCACTCTTCCACAACAGATGTACAGCAGCAGAGTTACAAGGTCATGTTTGTCTGCATGTTTTGGACAAAAATAACATTATGCCGAGCTATATGAATGCCTGCATAGTACAAGGTCAAAAACTGCCGTATAGAGTCTGAGGGGAAAGTCACAAACAAGAAAGGTACAATAACATTTAGTCAACTACCACCATATTGAAAGAAAAATACCACATATTTTTTATTTTTATCTTTTAACTTAACAAAGCTCTAGATCATTTGCTCTTGTGAAGAACAGACGCTTGTCAGGTTTAAGAATGAGTCTATTGTAAACAAGCTGTGATATATTTTCAACTGGATATTTATTTGATGAATATGCAGGCATGACAAATCACTGTGCCTTTGAAGAGACAAACCAACAAAGCCTGCTAATCTACATACGTCATTGTCAGTCTGTCACTCTCCCTTTTTTCTCTTACATCTCTGTGCACTTATTACATATGATTGCTCGCAAATAAAAGCCAATTCATCTGGCAATTTTTGATCTAAATTCGCTTTGCGTGCTTCCCGACTAATCCTTCACTTTCCACCAATCTCGCCGATCTTGATGGCTGTCTCCCGGCGGCCATTTTACGTCCGTTCCAATTTCGCCACCGGACTGCGTGATGAAGTACAGTATTAAAGCAGGTACGAATGCTCATTTTCTACTCATCAACAGGCCCAGCGTGAGAGTGCGAGTTTCCCCCTCCGACGCCTCGGCGAGGAGGGAACGGATCACCGCGTCTCCCCGAGGTCCTGCCGAGTGATTAGGCTTTAGATAGGAGATCATCAATTCATATAGCGATCCATACCCGGCTATAATGACGGGGGTACAATGTATGAACTCCGCTATTGTGCTTATGTGAATGGGTGAGG
>KN506150.1:21835-34483 GCA_000787155.1 Scartelaos histophorus
GGGTTGCAGGGTGAGGGTGGGGGTGGCGAAGAGGGGCACGTGGGAGTCAATTAAAATGGAAGACAGGCTAAAGACAGCGATTATGTCTTGACCTTTCCAGCAGTTTTACACACCCGAGCCGTGAAAGGGGTTATAAGGCATTCTAAATAGACAAGGTTGCGAATGCAGGCTTGCCCATACACACACTATATATGCCCTATGGAGTGAAATTAATTAAACTTTGAGGTGATATGGCAGAGGTTGATTGGATACTAATGTCTTCCCGACTGTTTACCTGCACGGGGCTGAGACAACACGCGCCGTATCTAATGGCCTGAGGAGGAGGAGAAGACAGACCACACCTATCCAATCTCCCACACACTGCAAGGGCAATTAAAGAACCATTTCCTTTTCCTGCTATTGTAAATGTTATAAGCAATTGCTAATAAAGGGCGTGGAAAAACACAAAAACAAATTGTAATGCGCATAGATGGCTCACCTTTGGATAGAAATAACATCTGTATTCGAGCAAGGTTGTGATTGGTCAAAAGCCAAACTGGGCATATGCTCGAATTCTGCCATAGGTCAAAGTCTTAATCTGTTAAATAGTCTTTACTTTAACATGGTAGTGCTTTGGTTAATTTCATGGGAGTTTAATGGAGTTTGAATGTTCTACCAATGACTTTGATGGGTGCTCACTCCAATGTCCTGCCTCCAAAAACATGCTGGAGGTTTTTCCCATAATAGAAACTAAACATAATAGAAACGTGTGATTTATGAATAAAAAGTGATGAAAAAAACAGACACAAACACAAAAGACATTTGTTTGTCCACTGATCCAAAAGTTGAAGGTTTGAATCCCACTCGTAACATAAAAATCATTGGTAGAGTGGTGCAATTCCATCTCTCACTGATGAATACTCTAGTTATGTCCTTGAGCAAGACACGTTAGCCCTCCTCACCCCAAATGTCTGTGTTTGTGGAGTAGTTTACTGATGCAAAGCGCTTTGAGTGCCTTGAAAGTGGAAAACTTCTATATAAAAATGCATATATTTACCATTTACGAAAAGTTCAAATTGGTTTAAATAGTAAAAGATGCAAAAAATCCAAGGCACTCACCGGTTCAAATAAAATGCCTTTATTAATTTACGGCATGTCAAAATGGACAACTTTAAAAGTCCCGACGCGTTTCAACCTATGGCTTTCCTCAGGATGTCCAGGAAGCGCTCCTTTTGAAACTTTTTATGGTTTAAATAGTAATTTAAAACAGGAAAAAACAACTAAAACTAACCAGTTCTTTCTTTATTGACCCCTTGTGGCTGGTGTTAGAATGACCAGTTAAATATCATTGCCAAGGAGGTAAGCTTGACCATTAATAAGAGGGTTCTCTGTTGACTGCCAAAAACAGGAACTAAAGGGGATAGTTCTTCCGCAGAATAATGCATCACAGTGGAACAATAAATGTCAATTACAGCGGCTCTCTGGACTGCATGCTTTTACACTGCTCCTTAAAATGTCAGAGAGGACAAAACGCATTAAAGTTACATCATTTTTCCATAGATATGTAGTTATTGTTAAAGGCCTTTTTTTAAACAAATGAAAATGAATATATTCTGTCTTCAAAATAACTGAAAACATGCACGCGCCGGGTCATCGGGTTAATTCCGGCAACTTGAATCATCTCTCTTTACCTAACTTTGATGAGATTACTTTTCTTAGCAAAGTTCAAACCATACATCACACTCCCTTAATAACTAAATAATACCTTATATTCTTTGCTTTTAGTGTTTTTGTCTTGCTTAAGTCATGCAGTCTATCCATTAACCTTCACTGTCCATCGTATGCATATTAGTCACTCCTGGATTTTTAAAATGTTGGATATAATGTTATGATCAATCTTACCTAATTCCATAAAGGTTTATCAGAGGTAAAGAGGTTTCATTGGTTCTGGTGTAGATCTACTTTGCATGACTATTCTAATGCTGCGCTTTTTATATTTTACTAGACTGTGGATTAAGGGAGTGTGACGTCACCCACAGCGTTCAGCTCCAGTCAAATGATGCTTATGAGGCTTAAAGGAGCAAATAAAAACACCAGGAGCGGGTTAATACTAACATTTTAAGACCAAAATGGCGATTCTCTCTGCAGCAGTCACAGAGAGAGGGGCGACAATGTAAAGTGAAAAGGAATCGATGGAGTCGGAAGCGCCCCCATGGTCACTTCCTGTATTTGGAGCTTGCTATGTCCAATTATATAGACAGTCTAGGATTGCAACATTTCCGTTAGTTGCAGAAATAAAGGTTTTCTTATGTAATCTACCGCCTCAGGTCCGTACTTGGAGCTATACTCTCCAGACAGTCACATTCCTCTATATACTGTGAACAAGCAGAGGCAAGAATGAAACACAATGAATGAAGTAATGTCGAGGTTCCCCCCGCTGCCGCCATCTTGGCCTATCTTTCCCAACCATCCAGGAGCAATGATTTAAAAGCACTCTCCTGTCTCATTTTAATCCTGCCACAGAGACATTACATTAGAGAGACAAAGGTAAAAAAGACACAAGATGGCAATAAATAGGAGAACAGATAGACGCGACGTAGCAATAAAAGACCAGGAGGAGGGGGGGGTCTGCGGTGACAGGCGACGGGGAGCGGGTACGTCACACACGGGTAGACAAGGCAGGTGCGCCGCTCCACTGTCCTTTACGACTCTCCGGGCTCATAATAACCCAGCTAAACGTTTATATTAACACTGCATATCAGCGTCGCCATCGCACCAGTCAATGATAGAGGAAGAAAAGCACACGTAATTATAGCTGCGCCTCGGAATGAACTGTCGTTAGCTTCGCACACATACACAAGAGGGGAGGGCGGCACGGGCAGGGGAAGAAAGAAGAGAGAAAATCTAATTTAGCTCTTCAAATCACATTCATAGGCTGGGACTGTCAGGTACCTCCGGAGAGTACGAGATGACAGAGAGAGAGAGAAGGAGAGAGAGGAGAAGAGAGGAAGAGAGAGAGAGGGAGGGGTGGACTTAGGAGGCTGGAAAGGTCAAGGGACCCAAGCTTAGAGAAGAGATAGCCAAATATTATGTTAATACGTCCTGCGCTTTACATACAGGGCTAATCAGCGTGGCCTCGAATTAAAGGGGCACATAATTAATTCTAGTATAAGGGGTTATCCAGACTGTTTCTATTGTCTTGGTGGTGAGAAAGGACAGAATAAGTGAAAGAGTGCTGGACATGTGGTAGATAAGAAACAGGCCAAGACAAGAAAAAAGTGAGAGAAAGGGGATTCAGAAAGTGTAAAAGTATGTTGCACAAAAGGCGAATCATAAAAAGCAGAGCGGAGTGTGGGAATGATGTCTCGCCAGTGATTTTTGACACTATCAGAAGAAGAAGATAAAAAAAATGTGCCGTGGACTTATGATGAGGAATGAGAGGCCGGTTTGGGCAAGCCGTCTGACCATCAATGCATTCAGAGGTGCAATAATGGCGTTTGGATATGGGGGCTTGATATATATGCTGTCACGGGTGCAGGGAAGTAGGCTAAAGGTGTTGGATTTGGATTTGTTACCTGTCTTTACAGATAATCTATGTCAATAAATCACATTGAGTGATGAAATCAAATTCACTCCAACCAAAAAGTGAAAATAAATGACATAGGGGTGAGAAAATTCAATTTGTTTCTGTTCCACTTTTACTCTTTGGGAGTTATTTTTCTTATTTTTATTTATTTATATTTTCATAGTATCAAAGCTGAATAATTTTTTTGTTGATCCTATGATGATTTGCAGGAGCAGGAAGTAACTGCAACACAGATTTTTGGACAAAACGCTGTCTTTTGTGCTGGCTCCATACTTGGAAAATAAGGGCGGCTTCAGGAAGCTTATTTGATGTGAAACCTTTGCCACATCAAAATCGCCACATATAAAGAAGTCATTTATTTGCATAAAAAAGGTGGAAAGAAAATATGTTTAAAGCAAAGTTGGAACAGTACCAGATTTTTTTGGTGGTAGAACTTTGAAAACTTTTAGAATTCTTGGACAATATGTTTGCATTATGATGAAAAAGTGTGCAAATGGTGTCCTGTTGCCACCAAAAACAACTGCAGAAGTTCTGATATTATTGTTGAAGTTCTTCCATGTGTTTTTGTATTTTAAATGTCCAAAAATGAAACTATTTCTGGGCTCCATCCTCTCCATGCTCATGTTTAAACCATAAGGCGAAAGGATCATTACTTCTGCCTCCCACCTGCCCCTGCACAGCCCAATGACAAACACTGTCACACAGTGAAATGTCCCTCCACTTGCTCCAGGAACATTCAAGCGGACACGAGGCACGCCACAGGACAGCCGGCACACTGGAGGAATTCAAAAGTAGCAGTACAAGTAACACTAGAAGCAGGATTAGTAAAAGTATACGTAAATGTATCAGTAATAGTTGTAGTAACGATTGAAGTAAAAGTAATTGTTGGTAGGTCTATAGAAATAGAAATTTTAATTTAACCCTCAGTGCTTTCCTTCTTGAAGCACAAAATCTGGAGTTGAACTGATCCCACCTTTTCATCACTCTAAAATGTACAGAAACTATATTTAACTAGTGTTCTTTAACAGTAGCAGGTGTAGTGGGCTATAATATAGAATATATTGTATTTTACACAGGCACAAGCATTTAGTAAATCAGTAGGATCATTGCTGCTTGAGCTATAGTTCAAGCAGTGATGATCCTACAGTGATAAACCCATAATAATAATAATAATATGAGCTTACACTAGGAGAAAGAAGAAACACAGAATGAGTGGTAGTTGTACAGGTACATGTAGTCACACTGGGAGAAACAGTAATAGTTGAGGTAACTTTATGCACATGATTTTGAGCAATATCTGCTGTAAAACTACAATAATACAGACAAAAATATATTGCTATTTTAACATCACAATTTAAGAAGAGAATATTAATCTTAGATGAATATTCTTGTTGTAATATAGAAGCTGTAGGGTCACTTATCAAAATAATCAAGTGCAACAGTCTCATGCAAGTAAATACGCTGTAATCAATAGGAAATCCGGCTCTTGTCCCTATCTGGGAATATGACAACATCACATTTAAATTAGCAAATGCCATGTGACGAAAAGGACTTTAAGCTGCAGTCTCTGAGTACTTCACCCACTACTAGAAAACAAACAAGGGCTTAGGTTGAGAGTACGCGGTGTTTACATGGCCTAATGTCTGTTAGCCGGTACTTATTTTGAGCTATCATCCCACTATGGCTGTAGAGCACACCAGATTAGGCTGTGGCTGTCACTAAAGGCTATAAAAACATGCCTACAGACAAACACAGACTCACACTCACACACATACACACAAACTTAAACACTACAGGAGTGCTTACATGGTACCGTCCGCCTTAAGCAGTCTAAACAAGGTGTGTGTTTCTGATTTACATACATGAAATGCAGCAAATACAGCCTCATGTTTTCACCTCTGCAAAAAAGATTACGGCGACTGGTGCGCTTTGCAACATGAAACGTACCAGCTCAAATGTAATTTTCACCCCCATTGTTGGGAGGGGGATGAGACCAGACGCACAACAAAAGATGGGATATGACAGGAGAGATAGGAAGGAGGAAGGGTGGAAAAATAAAAGGTATGGATCATGAAAGTGGGAAGATTCTCCTCTTTGATATTCTGAGTCGCAAACATAACGCGCTGAAATAAGATTATGCAAACGTGACCGAAACAGAAAACAAAAGCTACTTCCAGGGCCATGGGAGGCTGCTGCAACTTAAAATATTTCTCTACCAACTACTTAATACATATATTTACTTATTTTTAACTTATAAATGAGGACAACTGCTAAGTATGAAAAAAAACACATCTAGAATACCTTGTGGAAAATGTACTACTACTACTACTACTACTACTATTACTACTATTACTACTACTACTAATATAATTTAGTCCTTTAGATTTCAAGATATGGGAATATAATTTCCAGAATAATTTACTAGACACCTCTAAATATAAATGACTAATGTTTAATTGGTAGATACTATTCACTGTCAAAGAGATAAAGGACTATTTTAATGTATTTCTTATTTTGTAAAGCACTTTGAATTACTTTATGTATAAAATGTGCTACAGAAATAAACTTTCCTTGTTTCCTTGTCTATTACTGGGTTTCAGATGACATCACCATATTCTCCAGGCCAGTGTTATTTAATAGAGACGGGGACAGCTAAAATTAATAGCGTTAAGATGCAGATTTTGTTTGTAATGTTGTGAGTTCTTGGGTCTAGTCACTAATAGAAATGATCGGGTTCACCGTTTGAGCGTTCACCTTTTGAATATTTCATGGCAAAGTACAATATTATTAAATCTGTCTCTTGCCCCCATCTGAGAGCATGACATCATCACATAGCCCACCAGTATTTGCTATTATAACAGTCTTACTTCATTCATATTGAACAAATAGTTTATTAGGAATCATTCAAGCTTAAAAACTACTTCATTGTAATACTATAACCCCTTAATATTAGCAGTTTTAGTCAGTTTGAATCATAAACTATTTGTTCTATATGAGAGGAGTCTATCTTCCTGCTTTATGAAGGCTAAAATACATTATTATTATAAAGATTTTCCAATATTATACTCATAGACTAGTACATAACATGCGAAGGTCATAGCAGAAATAATTTCAAGTCTTAGTTTTTAAATATTTTCACCTACCATGCTACAAAAACTATAAATACAAATATAAATGAAACTGCCTTGAGGTTACTGGCATCTTTCTAGTCTAGGGCTTACATTTCTAAACCCCCTTGTTCTTGTCCTTTTTATTTAAACATTTAACACTGTATGTAGCACAGTTAATCAATTGACCTCCATTGTGGGCTAATCCTCACTGTGCCTAATTCATTGGGCTGAAAGTGTCGTCTGGTCCCAGTCTTTTCAATGACACTTACCCAAATGGGACTAATATGGCCTCAGCTGATTCACTTAATTTCCATCTGCTCAATTTGGCGGAGAATGAGTTTTAATATGGACTAAAACAGATTGGTTCAACCTTGTTTCTCTATACTCTTTCAAACTGTCAGCAAAGGGCAGTGCTAGAGTCTGCTCTTCACTCAAGTGCACACTCAAGTGAAAGCACTGGTTATTAAAAGCAATCAAAAGTATAAATACTCCACAAAATTGTTGATATTGCTAAACAAATTGGTATTACATGTATTACTAATGAAGCTACAGTGCACTCCTAGCACTGACCACTTGTACAAACTAAAGATACTAAAGCACAAACTAAAGCACTGTTCTATACATTATTGTCCAAATGCAATCACATAACAAACCACAATAAACTATTCAACTCTGTGGTATATGGTTTTAAAAGTGCACTATGTAACCTTTCGGGTTGGGGGTTCAACATCTGCTCATTTCCATGGAAATCTGATTGCATTGCCTTGAATGTTCCACAGTATAGCTTTAAACATACTTTAAATCATGCATTTATTGATTTATTGATTTATTGATTTTTACGGCTCAGAAATACCTTGCAGAACATGCTCACTGTTTTGTGACTGCCTCTCCACAGATCTGACCAGTAACTTCATCACTTGCTTGTCTGGATAGAGGCAGGATAGATAAACAGATTTAATGCCACAGTGTGGAATATTCCAGATAAAGCAATAGCATTACCATGGCAACAAGGAACCAAAGCTTCTCCAAAATTAGCCTAAATTTTGATCTGCTTAGTTGATAATACATTTCTTGGGGACAATTGTTTTCTTTATATCGTTATTTCTGTATAAAAAAAAAACCCCAACAACCTTAAAGTCCCCAGAAAATAGTGAAAAGTAAAGGCATGCACTTCTAAAGTAGTTGAAACAAGAGCAAATATTTTCAGAAACATCAATATCCTGTGCCCGGGTCTGGAGTGTTAGTGTCCTTGTGAATTCCAGCCAACATATTTCATGGAAGCTGTTTTTTCCTGGTTAAATCTGAGACTTGGGTCAATGGTAATGCAATCATCCGACTTTTACTCCATTTTCTGTCTGTTCTCGCTGAAAGACCGCAGCGTACAGCCCTGACAGCGACGGCGTACGATGTAGGGATATGCTTTTGTGGCACAGACAAACAACGCGATACAGAATACACTTGTGTATTCATATAGATATACACTGCACTAAAGCCCTCCTTTGTCTCCTATCAATCCTTCCCTTTGCTGTCCGTCTTATTGGAACATGTTTCTTATCCTGCCAACCCCAGCTCCGCGGGGACGTAAGGTGTTTGAAAAAGAAAGATAGACAGATCAGGAAAAAGAGGGGAAAAGGGTGAGAGACGGGTGGTGATGGACAGATGAAGACATACTCAAAGCAAAGAGATAGGAGACAGATAAAAGAAGCTAGCGGGCAAATTTCAGAATCATTACACACCAGGACAAACTACAAAATGCACCAGATGCCATGTTAAGGATTGCATATAATGAATGTAATGCACCAAACGTACATACATACAAGGCTTTTACTGTCTCCCACTATCAGAAAATGACATTATTAAACATAAACAGCTTTTTGTCTCGCTGGATCCAAATGATTTTTGAAATTATCTTTCTATCATTAGTATTATGATTTGGTGCAAGGTCAGCATGTAAACAACGCACTCAGACATATAGCTGGTGTTGAATATTATGTGTAATTTGCCATTGGATTGTTTTGGCTCATCTCTATCTCAACACGGTATAGTTCAAAGGTTCAGATGCAAAACAGGGCTAGAAAAACACTACACAACACAAAAACACACACAACAAAACAAATCATTTACATTTTAATATATTAGTTTAGACTCGATTTCATTAGTAAGGATGTAAAGATGATTATTAAATGAATTCCAAAGTAGTAAGTAATTGCAATATGTAATAGTAATAGTTATTTCGTTTCAATCTATACTACAAAAAAGTGTACCTAGAAATTCAGTCGATATTTGCTTCACACAACTTCATCATTCGAAGAGTTAGATTTCATAATGTGGCTTAACAGTAGGAAATGTACTGAAAGTAAGTTCAAAGATTAGATAAGATCAAAGATTTAGTATTTAGAAGCGCTGTCCAAAATTACGAAAGCTTAACACAAAAATCTGATATTGCAACATCCGTATTTATTCGTATCTAAAGACAATTTCATCAGCCAAATGCAATAGTTCTGTTAAAATATTGTTAAAATACATTGTTGTTTTAGTGTAGGCTTAAAGGACATAAACTTAGAAACTATAACTAAACTATAGGCCATAAGAGTTAATCATGTTAATCATATGAGGAAATTAGACGCTAACATACCACGATAAAATAGTTAATGTGCCTGACTAATTTTTAATAAACTTTTAACTATCTGTTCATTATGTATTAACTTTATTAAAGAGTATGAAGTTGTAACCCAGATTTTTCTTTCTTTCTAAGCAGTAAAAAGGCCTTGATAAATATGCAATACATTAAAAACTTTGTACACATAGAGGATTTACACTGATTTCCAATTTGTTCGAATTTGTAGAAAAAAATATATATATATAAAAAATGTTATGTTACAGTTTATGTTACAAAATAACAGATTTTTAACTTTTTTGGCTTATTGGGTTATCGGGTTGGCTTATTAAAATTTCATATTAAATTATATATGAACGTATTGAAAAACAAGAAGAAGATAGCAGTTCTTTTTTGCAGTGCACACAGCCTGTGGTTGTTGGCAGTCTCAGAGTTCTGGCCCAAATGAACTCTCTGCTATGTAATTGTTGGGGATTTTTTGTTGTTATTGAGAAGCATTTTACTGCAATTATTCCCATTTCCACTGTCAAATCTATACGCCATTTTGCCGATACTTATCATAGCTCCGAAACACATTAAAAAATAATACAGTGTGGCTGACAAAGACAATTGGACACATTCGCACATGAGGGAGCGCACTGGGGACACAGCCAACACACACACACAAACACACAAACGCACACACAAATGAATAGGTGTTCCCACAGATAGACACAAGTACATGTTCTTAATCCAAAGCAGGCCGCATCTGTCTCCCATTATAAAAAAAGCCCCAAGAATGTCTACATTTCATAAATATTATCTATGCCTGGCAAAGCTGGGCCGGACAAAAGCCAGAGTACGCTGCATTTCTCAGGGCTGCATCAGAGTGTAATTAGCAATCATAACATCATCCCTCCTTACATGCCATTCTCCCTTATTTTCTGAAGCCCACTTAATTGCCTTGAGGTACAAAAGAAGAATAAAATTGGAGGAAAAAGAATGCTTCCTTAGCCTAGAAAACCTAATTAGAAGTTAAAAATGGGTCACGAAATTCCCAAATAAACAAAAAAGTTTAATGAAGTTAGTGGAGTGGACGTGAGGGCATGTTCTTTTCTCAGCTCGGTTGTTCTGTGTGTGTAGTACAATATATAATAGAGGTGCGATGCCAAGCAAAAAGGCCCCGAGGGAAATAAAGGGTCAAATATGTTGGACTGTACATAAATGTTGACCTTAAAAACAGACACAATATGGCGGAAACAAATAAAGCACTTCACCTTTTTCCATTTCAGAAGCCGGTCGTTCTGGAAAAACAGAAAGACGAAGAGTAGATGGCATACAACTGTCAACCATAGCATAAAACTACTCCAGTGATGAAATATTAGTCAAAAAGAGAATATTTTGTCCTTAATTAATTTATGTAGCACCTTTGGACACACCCAAAGAGCTTAACAGTGCCTGACCTAGACTGACATAAGCAAGACTTCCACCAATCACCAAACACATCACATTCATACTAGGCAATGAAGGCCAAGTGTCTTGCCCAAGGACGCAAGAATAGAGCCACTGAATCCCCACTGTGACACTGTGAAAGCTTCTGAGATCTAACAAAACCTGTCATTTTGAAACAGGTACGGCCACAATTATCAGTAATAATATTAATAATTATTTATAACAGCAAAACAAGAAGGTGATGGGATCATAAATGCTGCAGTTTTATGGATATTTCCCAGTCTGCAGTGGTCAGGGAGCAGTAATAAATAAAGTTTGTTGCATTAGAGCTAGACAATAGGTCTATTCACCAGTATTGATTTCCAACAGTTTTTCTATGCCTAATGAACATGTACTGTACTGCATAAGGAGCAGGCAAAAACATGTAAGCTCATTACTAAGACAAGAGACAGAAGGAAGAGGAAAAGTCAAAGTTAAGCACTTCCTAAAACTTTCCATCTATCTCTCCTGAAGAGTTTACCCCCTCCACCACTAGCACCTGCCCCCCAGCCCTTCCTCGCTCCCCTTCTCCTGTTCTGTCTTTGAGTTAAGGAGGGTAAGGTAATCGTAATGAAATGACCCCGCGAGGCACGATGGCAGCCCTCGCCTGATAAGTTATTCCTGACTGGCTTTTAAGCTGCTGTCAAGCAATTTCCCTTGAAACCTTGCTTTGTTTTTTGGGGCTGGTGCGTGTGGTGTTGCGGGTGTGCTGTGGTATGGCAGCGGCGTCTGTGTCTGTGTGTGGAGGAGGGGGGGGGTCTGCTTTGACACCCGCGTCTCTCCCATGAGGGGTGCACATGACAACCTGAAGGTATAGCAGCAGAGCGAGGGCTGAGGGTGTGTCTATGCAGCGGGAGACGTCTCCTAGATGACAATCCGGCTAATTGAAATGACAGATTATTCTAATGTGCAGAAAGTCATTAAAAAACCCAGCCGCCGTTTTCAGGCCTTTTTTCTGTTCCCCCTTCGCTTCTCTGAGTATTCCTGGAGCTGAGGAGCTGCACTCAAAGGAGATGTTAGCTTTCCTCAATTCAAGCTCATGATTATTATAGTATCTCCTGCCACATACTTAGTTACACTTTTCCAAAAGTTTGCCTCAAAATGAGTCTTTTTCTTGAAACTGTTCTGGGGTCACCATGAGACTCATCTACCTCCTGTGTGTTGTAATTTACATATTCTGTTGGCAGAAGGTTTGCACCAGATGCCCTTCCTGACTCATGTTCTGCAGCAAAATGAATATAAGCACATTTCTGTCAGTTCCGTTGTAACTTTTCCTTTGGCCAATTATTGTGAAAACAAGCTTCCCTCTTTTTGAACGTGCAGTGTTCAGACCTTTTTAGTGTATGGGAAAGTCCCTCACTGTCTCTAACTCAATGGAGCAACTTGTGGTCATACTGTGATGAAATACTGCCAATTGAGAGTAAGTAAAAGTGAACTATATTTAGTTTTCATGTCATTTCTTTCTCGTCCAGTTGCCCAAAGTACAACTTACAGTAAAATTATACAAATATTACATTGTAGAAGGGAAAGAAAGTTACTTCATATGTATCATAATCACAGACTGTATATATAAATGGAAATAGCTAAGCCACTGTGTTCCAAATAGGTTCATGGACACGCTTCTAGCCCCATCAACTGGTCTTTAAATGTTCATATTAACCCACTGTATGTGATCCTGGGGTTTTTATTCCGCAGTTTTGTCTATATATAAATTCCTCTTCCTGATATGGAACTCGAGTCCAAATGTGCTCATATAACTTGGTCTTGGTGAGCTTCATGTAGAGAAGAACAGTATGAGTGACATCACACTCCCATAGTCAATTTATTTACATAGTCTATAAACATAATAAATATGTAAAATTAATATAAAATAAAATAAAATAAAA